>BMAV01011198.1:15319-25611 GCA_019973955.1 Trichonephila inaurata madagascariensis
TATATATACATACAAACACATACACAAATATATACGTATATTGTTTTACAAAAATTCATGATATACTAATTAAAAGTGAACAATCTGCTTATCAGCTTTATAATTTAACTATTTTACTAAATATTTAATGATATGCAACTCCCAGTAAAGCTATTTTATTAATTAAATATATTATTTGGATTTCACTACTTCACTTCACTTACTTACATTATGCATATAGCAGATAATAGACAGATGTACATGATATCTGAAATTATTTTACTGGGACTTCCCCTTTAAAAAAATACTTGTTTAAACAGATTAATTTAGAATTAAATCATGGTTGGAAAAAATTCTTTTAAACCACAAGAGCTTTCTACCACTTAAGCTAAGAAATTTTTCAGCTTAATTTGCTCTGACATTTCATAGTCTAGTTACTTCAGGAGGTACTTTTTTTCCCCAATGGGTACAAAAAGAAAGCTCTTTTTCGCAATTTCAGGAGCATGCAATACATTTTGTGACATTTACATGCAAGATTTAATAAAGCGTATTAATTTGTTTGACACACACACACAATATACTTTTTAATTAATTTCCTACATAATTTTGCATTTGCATAGAGTTTTTTTCCCCGCTTGCATCGGAGCAATAGCTGTTTTACTCCACTATAACTTAATAAGCGTCATAATCAATTATAATTAACCCCCTCATTAATTTTGGAAACTGATTTTATTAGTTTTCAAAATCTCGATATTTTTCGACTGGCTTTTAAAGAGGCATTTAATTATTGTTCCAAGTAATCGGCGGTCTTCTTTTCTTCTCGGAACTAGACATAATGATTAGTAATTATTTCTAAAAATTAAATCAGTCGTTGTCAAATTTCAGTCAGATTTGATGTATTACATAATTATTTTTTAATGCTGTTTTGCATTTGATTGTAGCTCATTAAAAGTTTTGCTTTGTAAGTAGATCATTTTAATTGTTAGAAATATGATTCTACTTGCTGGCTTTGAATTACTAAAAGCGACAAATTCCTGCAATATTTAAGAGATTCTGCATTTTCTTTAAATCAAAAAGTTTCCCCTAACTAAATGAAATTTTTTTAAATATTATTTAGGGATTATTTCCTTAATATGCTTTAAGTGATGTCTATATGGAATAAAATCGAATAATTACAGTGTGTGTGTTTTTTTTCCCTACAAATACAACATTTACCTTTGAGTAATTAAAAATCATTTTTAACAGTTATATATATGAGATCATGATGTGTGCTGTGTTATTAATTATCCTAAAAATAATTAATTAATTGTATATTGAATATTTTCTGTATTACCTAAGTATATTTAATTTTTACTTGATATTTGACAACGGTAGCTTAATTTTAATCTACTTAGTACTAGTTTTACTATGTTAAGTAAGTATTATCCTTAGCATTTCTGAAGGTGGGTCCGATCCCGGCCCAAGTCGGTGGATTTTCACGCAGAAAATTGACATCAGCCATGTCGTATGATTATAAAACATGTAAAAGATCCATAGAGTGTCTGTTTGGCTGTGAGGTGCTCTCGGCAAAATTAAATCCTAGTACAGGTTCGCATCGTCAGAGCTCAGGTGCCGCCTTCTAGGGCTTCAAAATCATCAGTCGTGGGAACCATAAGAATGGGGGAGCGTTTTTTCAATGATGAATCGAGATTCACCTGAAAGAGTGATTCTCGTCGAATCTTCATCTGGACAGAGAGTTTAACTCGCTTTCATCCCTCCTACGAACCAGAAATCGACAGATTTGATGCCAAAGGAATTCTTGACTGGGCTGACATAATGTTGGACAGGGGTACACTACTACACGTCCTCGATCAGGGTACTGTCAAAGCACAGTAATATGGGGATGTAGTCTTTGAAGCTTATATAAGATTTTTACGTGGTGTTATGGGTCCGGTCTGCATTTTTCTGGGCGATAATGCGTGACCACAAAGAGCTTATATTGTTGATGTGTTTCACGAAGAAGATATTAGCCGTATGGATTGGCCCTCGAGGTCTGTAGATCATAATCTTATTGAAACAGTTTGGGATGGTCAAGAAAGTGTCATTTCTCAGCGTAGCTCACCTCCCTGAACTCCACAGTGGTTAAAAGTCGCCCTTTGGGAATCACGGGCTCTTTCTCCGCAAACATTTATTGACACCCTCATAAACAATATGATAGCTCATTGTGAGACTTGTATACAGGTGCAGGGTGGTCCCACTCCATATTAGTCACACTTTTACAGAGTTAAGTGATTTATCTCCGATTCATATTTTCCCACTTTTTCATGTGGCTTCCATCTTAATTCCCAATGAATTTTTTTTCATCTTGTTATGTTGCTGTATTCTTTCTAACATTATAATATGTCTCTGTACCAAATTTTGTGGCAATGCAGTAAATTGTTCATAGCTTTCACAGAACAAATTTTTAACCTAAGTTTTGGATACGAGTTTATATAGTTATTATTTATTTTTCATTTAGGGAACATAAAATCGTAAATTTATTTTTCTTGCATTTTTCGATGTTATTTTTTAGTAACATTTTCCCTTAGAAAAAATTCATGACATAAAAAATAGACTGATTAAAAAAAAATTACAGAAATTACTTAGTTTTGTTGCTATGTATGAGTGTAAATAAGAATGAGTTAACACTAAAGTGACAAAAAATATGTTTACTATTTCTTAAGGAAAATAAAACTTTTTTGATATACAGTTAAGGTATCCGATTACGTTCGGAACCGTGATTTTAAAGAAGCGCATAAATCAACAATTTTCATGATATTTAGTGTCATTTAGATTAGAATACATGTATAAAATTGTTTTAGGGACATTTTGACAAAAAAAAAATTATTTACAACGATTTTTGAAAAACTCACATTATTTTCAGACTTACAACCAATTGAAATAATTATCGGCGTTTTTTTCTTAAAATTGCTCCCCTCTGTTGTCGTAAAACATGGATAAACCCACTTCTAAGTTATATATTTAAAAAATTCTAGTTGAGCCTCTGTACAGAGGTCTGAGCTACATACAGACAAAATATTATTATAATAGAAGCATTTTCTCACAAAAGGAGAATATTTTGAAATTGGGTCATTCTATGTTCATTTTTTGTCAAAATATTGTTGTTAAATAATTTTTTATTGTAATACTATTCTTAAAGCAATTTTATATACATTTTCTAATCTAAGTGCCACTAAATATCACAAATATTATCCATTTATACGCTTTTGCAAAATCACGGTTCCGAACGTAGTCGTATACCTTGAACAGTACAAACAAAACATTCAAAATCAGATATATCTTGCAGATTTTTAAACGAAATTCCACGAATTTTTTTTTGTGCCAAAGATCTACTAATTTTTTCCATGTTACTAAAATATTGCATCTTGACCTCAAGGCATCTAATGGGCAGAACAATTTCTTAACTCACCTCTTTTATCTTGGAGAAAATTTAATTATTTTCTTTTCATTTATTCCCTTTTCTTGTATACTTGATAAAAGCTGTCAACACTCAACATTCTTCCCTTAAATTTATAGCTTGACTTATAAGAACGTCAAAAGTTAAAGACGTCACTTATAAAGAAAGACTTCAGCAAGAGGAGCTATATATTTCAAAAGATTATTTTTCTTTATATTTTTCATACTAAATGATGATCGTTTATGCTGGAAGACGGGGCTTTTTTCTTTCACTTTGTGTGAATTATTGTTATTATTAAAGGAGGAATTCGGGAGAGAAGAGAGCTATTTAGAATATCTTTTTTTTTAAAATTAAGTATAATTTTATTTTTGGAAATGTCGAAATTTGTGCATTTGCATTTTTTGTTCTTATTCCTAAATAACAATGCGTTCGGAAGTTGATTTTATTGCAATCGAGAAAATGTATTCTGATAGGTAAAGGTAATTCTTTTTCATTGTTTCTTCTAAATTTTGTACAATGTTTGCACAAGATTTATATCTGAATTAATTTCGTTATTCATATACACTCAGAATTTATAATATTAATATTTTTATTGATTGATTTCTATTTTTAAGTAATTGACTACAGAATTAAAAAAAATAAGATAGGGCTCAATTCCAGCCTTTAAAAATATTACTGATTGTTGCTTTTTTATTGTTAACTATTATTAGTTTATTCGATTTTAAAATAGTTTGATATTTTTCAATTCCTACTATTAGCTCACACTCTCTACTTATTTATTTATTTATCTTGGTGGAATTTTCAAACGTTAATAAAATACATTTTAAAGCGCTGAATTGAGCTTAAATTTTATATACATGGTTATTTTTGATGACAATACAATAATTTAATTATAATTAATAAAAATTAATTGATTAAAACTACTTATTTAAAGAATTACAAATGCAGCCACGTTGACATCATTTTTGGCGACCATTTTGGAGACTTGTGTCAAAACTTGAAAAGGTTTTTTTTCTCCCGTTTTAAAGCATTCAGTCGAACTGAAAATTTATATACACGATTGTTTTGGATGACAATACGATACTTTAATGATAATTAATAAAAATTAATTACCACTTCATGTTGTTATTTATATTAATTGTAACTATTTAATAAAAAGTAGCTAAAATAAAATTTTTCTTTGTTGATCTAAGTAGGAATTGACTTAAATTTTTTTTTATACTACTTGTTTACTTTTCCCTTTGAAGCACTACGAGGGCTATTGGTGATGGATGGATGGTCAAGCACAACGAGGATGACAATTTAGCTGGCACCATCTCTCCAAACTTCCATACCACGCCAACGGGAGGACTTTGAGCATTGACACAGATTTATCATGCATCAGCAACTATACACGGTAGATCTTTAGTGATACAAGGGCTTGAACTTATGACACCCTAGCCATGAGTTCGTGACCATAACCACTAAGTTAATGCGATCAACTTCTAATATGGCCATGGTAGCCTGATGGTTAATGTATCGGACTCGTGGTCGGCGTGTCATGAATTCGAGCTTAAAACCACTGAAGACCTGAAATGTAAGGGGAGATGCACGTTAAGTCTGTTGAATCTCAAACGGTTTCCCGTTGGTGTGGTGTGGAAGTTAGGAGAAAAGGTGACAGCTCGGGTGTCTTCATCGTCACTTGATCATGGTTAAAAATTATGAGGCCCTTAAGTTGCTGAATAGAGCAACGTAAATTATTCGCTTACATGCTTACTCAACTTTTAATGGTTGAAGATAAATGTAGATTATTAACAGAAATAAATAATCTTAGAAAAATTTATATTTTAAGTAAATTTTCAAAAGGTCCTCTTTCGTATATCGTAATCAATCGTATTTAATCGTACTCTACTCAATGTATTTAAAATATATACTTCGGTCTATAATAATAAGTTTAAATATTTTGAAATCTAAACAAAAGCTTTTTTCTTCGCTTTCAACAAAAAAGGACTTTGATATTAATTATTTCAGATTTTCGTTATTTGGTAGACATTTAAGCAGGAAATCATGTACCAGAAAAACAAGCTTTATTAAAATGCAAGATTAATTTTCGTAAATTAATTTATAAACAATTTATCTCCCATTCAAAAAAAAAAATGTTTCAAGTGTTTTCCTTATTAACTACAATCACTATTAATGTGTTGAAATGAAGGGAGTAATTTCTGTTAATTATATTTGCAATATAAATAAGTATATTTTCTTATAATTATATTTTTGATGAATATGTTTGTTATATACATTGAGATGGATGAATTTCATTAAACTTAATAGCGAGTAGTATGAGGTTTGAAATCTATCCAAATATAAGGTGATGTTTTCTCATTATTTCATATCCTTATTTACAAGGGGGAGCTGTTTCTTATTTAACGTATTGTAAATATATTTTAATTTTCTATGCAAAAAAGAAAAAAAAAACTCGTACTCCCTAGATGCTGGTTTATAAATTGATGTATGTTGGTAGTATATATCAATAGCATAGTATCTTAGTATATTGGTTTATAAATTGATTATACGTAAGCAATAATAATACCATTTTTTTTAAATGGGGACATTTGTGAATTTAAAATATGTTTCTAATTTTTTTTCTGCATACTCTATTGTAAGAGAGATATATGAAAGGCATTTTGAATAGCAACAATAAAAAAAATCAAGAGGTTTTAAACTCATTTTAATCTTTTTTCTTGTATGGTAATGCGTAACCTTCATTTGACTAAGAATTAATGAACGAAATAATTTTTTTTTATTTTCATGTAAGTGTTTTTATCATCCAATAATATGGGTCGTTTATGTCTCGAACAAAATTTCGTAATTTTATTCATAATAATTTTATTAATATTAATTTTTTTCGTAAATAAAGAAGTTTCACATCGATTATTTACAAAAAGAAAAGCAAATCAAAATTGCACTGATCATGGAAATTAAATTTGCCACAGCTATATAGGTTGGACTTCGATCCAGAAAGGCAACTCTCAACTGACCCATGATATAATTGCCCTTATTAATAGAGTAATTGCAGCCCAAAAAATTGATACTGGCCCACGCGTATAAATCTTCGACAATGATCAGGCAGATAACCTTGCCAAGGAGGCCCGAAATTCTCCTTATAGCCATACCCTTACTGATGCTGATGTAATGGCCAGACGTAAACTCACCTTCCATTCAGTTACACCACTTCATTCCAGATCTTAATTGCAACCGAATAATTTCAACCACCATAGCCAGACTACGTGCAAGACACTTTAAATGGACGAAAATATCTTCTGATGGCAAAAGAAGTTATAATACTTGTTCTAGCTGTCCTGACATTCAACTTTCTCCAAACCATATTTTTAGTTGTACTTCTATATTGTGGGTAGCCTAGTGGTTAGAGCACCGAGCTCCGGACCGGAAGGCCTGGGTTCGATGCCCGTACCGCCAAATACCCTCCAAGTACAAGTGGAGCACGTGCTCGTTAAATCAGTGGGTCCGAAAGTCTTGTGGACTGAATCACGAGTGCAGGGAATTTAGTTCCATGCCTAAATTGTGGAGGTGGAGATAGATGGTGTCGCCATCTGTCGTTTCTTTGGGAATTTCTCCGAGCTAAATCGTACTGTCACCTGTATGGTGCTCAAGGCTAAAAGCCAACAACAGGCGTACATCTAGCCCATTACCACGATGAATTTCGTGGGCCTCAATCTGACTATATCAGGCAGGTGGCATGAGCAACAACACTTCTATATTGGCTATACTCCACAACATAGACACAAATCCTTCTGACCATCAAATGCTTTACTCGCCAAAGGTTGTCGACATAGCAAGGGCTGTTTGGGGCACCTTCGGCTCCATTTGGTTTTATTGCATGGACAAGCCTAGCACTGAATGGTTAGTAACAACAACACAAATTCTGAACCTTTTTTAAAATTTCATTTGTGCAACCAAAATTTTTCTTAAACCCCTCCAGTGTACTAGTTGATTTAATTCGTTTTTACAGTCATTTACTGCTTTAATTTTGAAATTCATAATGCACAAATTTACTTTTAATCATGCAAAATTGAGATCCTATTGCACGAGAAACTATCTCAATTAGTAATGAAACCTCCTAATAAGAACAAAAAGACATTTAAGATTGGTTAACTTTTATATATCTTGCCCTATAGAAAATCTCTAAATCTGGAATCCATAGATCTTTTTACCATTGAGATTTCATGAAATCGAATAGTTCTTTAGAATCAGTGTTACTAAGGATCGGGAGTTTTTAAGTAAATGTCTACGAGGACCTTCGTTTTCTGTGAATTTGGATGTCTGAAACCACTACAGAATAAGACCGGTGTGGGCATTAAGTCGACCACGATCGGCCTTTGAACCTTTTGAGGGGTGACCTTTTGAAGACATTTTAAGGGGACCGCATGAAGTTTAGCAGTTAGTAATTATATACCGAAATATTCAAGAGTGACTGACAGTATGCAAACTGTCTTCTATTTACCATAACTACAAGAACTAACTTTAGATGAAGATGATTCATTTTTTAATGTATTTTGAATTGTTTGATCATAAATGAATCATTTGATATTACTGCATTTGTGATTGTTATTATTATTATGTTTTTATCTTGCGTTTTGCTTTAAACATGATCTTAAAAACCTAAAATTTTTTTTTAATGTAGTTATGTAGGTAAGTACATTTTCCGAATCTATTATTAAATAATAAGCATTGCAGACCTTTATCTTAGCTCACCTTACCTATGACACTTGGTGGACTACAACACCTTGAAAAAAATTAGAAGTAGTCCGTGCCCTGGAAAAAATTGCCCGCCCCTGGAACAAGAGTTCTTTTCAGCGATCCATGGAACACTTCGAGATACATGAACTTGGATGATTTGAGTTAATGTGGATTTTTTTGAGTAGTTCTTAAGATATCCGACTACGCTCGGAACCGTGATTTTAAAAAAATGCACAAATGGATAATTTTCATGATATTTAGTGTCACTTAGATTAGAATACATGTATAAAATTGTTTTAAGGACATTTTGACAAAAAAATTATTTAAATACAATATTTTGGCAAAAAATTAACTTGAATAACTTTTTTCAAAATGTTCTCTTTTTGTGAAAAATGCTTCTATTATAATAATATTTTGCCTGTATATAGCTCAGACCTCTCTACAGAGGCTCAACTATGAGTTTTGAAAAATTAGCATTATTTTCAGAGTTACAACCGATTGAAATAATTATCGGGTTTTTTTTCTTAAAATTTCTCCCCTATATTGTCGTAAAACATGTATAAACCCACTTATAAGTTATATATTTCAAAAATTCTGAGCCTCTGTACAGACGTCTGAGCTATATACAGACAAAATATTATTATATAATAGAAGCATTTTTCACAAAAGGAGAATATTTTGAAAATGGGTCATTCTATGTTCATTTTTGTCAAAATATTGTTAAATAATTTTTTATTGTAATACTATTCTTAAAGCAAATTTATACACATTTTCTACTCTAAGTGACACTAACTATCATAAATATTATCCATTTATACGCTCTTGCAAAATCACGGTTCCGAACGTAGTCGGATACCTTAAGGGGACAGAGTACAATTCAATTAACAAAAATCATTCAAAAAATTCAAATCAAATGTCCGTACGCTATATTATTCTTTATATATATATTTTATAATTTCCTAAAATTTAAAAGCTTTAAGTTAAGAAACTCCGACATATGATAACTTTTATGTTCGTTTTTGTTCTTATCCCAATGGCTAATAAAATTTTTAAACTGATTTATCTCAGAAAGAAAAAAAAATATCTGCTTTTAATGTGTGTTAAGACTTCTTTTCTATTTAGACAAATGCTTCGAAATATTTTTTAAGTTTTGCTCCTAATGCATCGAACAAAAGTTTGTATGTATTTTCGAATCAAAGCAATACTTATTTCTTAAAAAAATAGTTGAGTTTAGAATTTATAGATTTTTTAAGGAATTTTCAATAAAAGAATTCACATAAATAAAAGTTATTTTTTGAATATTTTTATCATGTTATCACAAACCCCATACTAACTTTTGTTATGTATTGTTCGACATACTTGTAAATCATATTTCATGTGTGTGAGTATATGTCTATTATAGAAGTAGCATTTTAAAATCCCTTCATAAATTAAAATTTTTTCCTTAAATAAATAAATGATTAGCTTTTTGAGGTATTTTGAGCACAAAAACTGCTTTACGCAATGGATATATATAGAACAAGGAAATTTAAATAAAAAAAAAAAATGTCCCGTTAATCAAAGATATTCAAATTCCTTGATACTTCTTGAGTTAAAATGGTTAGATGAAAATAATGTTGCCTTACTAAATTAATTACACAGAATTACGACTTAACAAAATATTTATCTTTTTTGTTTATTTGATTTTTAATAACAATAATAATAAATTTCTAATAAAATTCATGAAAAATATCTTTTTTATTTGAAGCGTATTTTTTATAAGAAAAAATAAATAAATAATTGATTTACTCAAGAAAAATATTCTATTTGAAAATGAAAACAAACAAATAAGACAACTTAAAATGGGATGTTAATCATTGTTCCTTAGAAAAATGAGTTAATAAATGTCACACAACAAGGATATCTTTCAAAATCTTTAAAATTCAACTATGCAGGTTTGTGTTCTGACATAAAAACCTTGTTGCAAGAAAGAGCAGATTGTTTATTATCTGTACCTTAATATTAATTTCGATAAAAAAAAAATCCAGACAGAATTGACAACAGTGCATCAATCTAATATTCTTTACCCTGGAATGGATTACTGGAAAAAATTTAAACCCAAATACAGTTACAGTTACTCACATATTAAAAATGACATTAA
>BMAV01011202.1:0-10256 GCA_019973955.1 Trichonephila inaurata madagascariensis
CCAAAGAGCAATATCTCGAGTTCTAATAATCGCAGGGTAATGTTTTAAGTGTCTTTAGGTTTGAGGGCGGCCTCTCGTTCGAATGACATCCGGTTTTTTAAAATCGGTCGGTAAGTTGGTTTTCAAGCCAAATAGGTCTTTTTTTTCAAGAAGGTGTTTCATTTTAAAAAAATTACAGGAATTTCGTGAAACGGAGACCAGATTTGGATTCCTGGTCAAATTTCGAGTGAAATGGGTCACTTTGGTAAGTTTCTAGGGTAAGAAAAAAAAATAGTGGTGGGCATGTCACTGAAACAGACTATTGAAAAAAGGGAAAGACTTTCAAAGAAACCGTTGGGCATAACTTTTGAACTAATTTGAATTTCGACAAGCGCCATACATATTCGTGATCAGCGCTGAATTCTGTGCAAGAAAAACTAAGTTTGGTGAGAATTGGAGGAAGACAAAAAAATGATCCAAACGCACGGAAAGAGAAATGTGTCGCAATTAAGCCCATATGAAAGACGAACGCTTCAAAAAGGATAATACCGCAATTAAAATTTTTTTACTTTTTTTTCGGTGTTTTTCTGAAACTTGTCATAGAAATGCATTACCAAAGTGCAATAACTCGAGTTCTAATAATCGCAGGGTAATGTTTTAAGTGTCTTTGGGTTTGGGGGCGGCCTCTCGTTCGAATGACACCCGGTTTTTTAAAATCGATCGGTAAAATGGCTTTCAAGCCAAATAGGTCAGTTTTTTCAAGAAGGTGTTTCATTTTTAAAAAATTACAGGAATTTCATTGAAACGGAGACCAGATTTGGATTCCTGGTCAAATTTCAGTGAAATGGGTAACTTTGGTAAGTTTCTAGGTTAAAAAAATAATTAGTGGGCATGTCACTGGAAACAGACTATTGAAAGAGAGGGGCGCGAATTTCAAAAGAAACCGTTGGAGCATAACTTTTGAAATATTTGGAATTTCGACAAGCGCTATGTATATTAAGTGATCAGCGTTAAATTCACAATGCAAGAAAAACTAAAGTATGGTGAGAGTGGAGGAAGACAAAAATAGTCAAACGCACGGAAAAAGAGAAATGCGTCGCAATTAAGCCCGAATGAAAGACGGAACGCTAAAAAGGATAATACCGCAATTAAAATTTTTACTTTTTTCGGTGTTTTCTGAAAACTTGTCATAGAAATGCATTACAAAGTGCAATAACTCGAGTTCTAATAATCGCAGGGGTAATGTTTTAAGTGTCTTTGGGTTTGGGGACGGCCTCTCGTTCGAATGACAACCGGTTTTTAAAATCGGTCCGGTAAGTTGGTTTTCAAGCCAAATAGGTCTATTTTTCAAGAAGGTGTTTCACATTTTAAAAATTACAGGAATTTCGGGAAACGGGGCCAGATTTGGATTCCTAGTCAAATTTCGAGTGAAATGGGTAACTTTGGTAAGTTTCTAGGGTAAAAATAATTAGTGGGCATGTCACTGGAAACAGACTATTGAAGAGGGCGCGAGATTTCTGCAAAGAAACCGTTGGGCATAACTTTTGAAATATTTGGGAATTTCGACAGCGCTATGTATATTCGTGATCAACGTTAAATTCGCAATGCAAGAAAAAACTAAGTATGGTGAAAATTGGAGGAAGACAAAAAAATGATCCAAACGCACGGAAAAAGAAGAAATGCGTCGCAATTAAGCCCGTGAAGACAGGCAGCTTCAAAATGATAATACCGCAATTAAAATTTTTACTTTTTTTCGGTGTTTTTCTGAAACTTGTCATAGAAATGCATTACCAAGTGCAATAACTCGAGTTCTATAATAATCGCAGGGGTAATGTTTTAAGAGATGTCTTTGGGTTTTGGGGGCGGCCTCTCGTTCGAATGACTTCCGGTTTTAAAATCGATCGGTAAAATTTGGCTTTCAAGCCAAGAAAGCAGGTCAGTTATTCAAGAAGGTGTTCATTTTAAAAATTACAGGAATTTCATTATGAAACGGAGACCAGTTGGATTCCTGGTCAAATTTCGAGTGAAATGGGTAACTTTTGGTAAGTTTCTATTGTAAAAAAGTGGTAGACATGTCACTGAAACTTTACTATTTAAGAGGGCACAATTTCAAAAGGGAAACCGTTGGGCATAACTTTTTGAACTAATTGGAATTTCGACAAGCGCCATACATGTCGTGATCAGCGTTGAATTCTGTGCAAGAAAAAAACTAAGTTTGGTGAGAATTGGAGGAAGATAAAAAATTATCAAACACTTTTTGAAGAAATGCGTCATAATTAAGCCCGAATAAAGACGGAAACGCTTCAAAAGGATAATACGCAATTAAAATTTTTTACTTTTTTTCGGTGTTTTTCAGAAACTTTGTCATAGAAATGCATTACCAAGAGCAATATCTCGAGTTCTAATAATCGCAGGGTAATGTTTAAGTGTCTTTAGGTTTTGAGGGCGGCCTCTCGTTCGAATGACATCCGGTTTTTAAAATCGGTCCGGTAAGTTAGTTTCAAGCCAAATAGGTCTTTTTTCAAGAAGGTGTTTCATTTAAAAATTACAGAATTTCGTGAAACGGAGACCAGATTTGATTCCTGGTCAAATTCGAGTGAAATGGGGTCACTTTGGTAAGTTTCTAGGGTAGAGAAAAAAAATAGTGGTGGGCATGTCCACTGGAAACACACTATTGAAAAGAGGGCACAATTTCAAAACCGTTGGGCATAACTTTTTGAACTAATTTTGATTTCGACAAGCGCCATACATATTCGTGATCAGCGCTGAATTCTGTGCAAGAAAACACTAAGTTTGGTGAAATTGGGGAAGACAAAAATGATCCAAACGCACGGAAAGAGAAATGTGTCGCAATTAAGCCCATATGAAGAAGACGAACGCCTTCCAAAAAAGGATAATACCGCAATTAAAATTTTTTACTTTTTTTCGGTGTTTTTTCTGAAACTTGTCATGAAATGCATTGCAGTGCAGCAACAGTTCTAATAATCGCAGGGTAATGTTTTAAATGTCTTTGGTTTTGGGGGCGGCCTCTCGTTCGAATGACACCCGGTTTTTAAAATCGGTCGGTAAAATGGCTTTCAAGCCAAATAGACAGTTTTTCAAGAAGGTGTTTCATTTTAAAAAATTACAGGAATTTCGTGAAACGGAGACCAGATTTGGATTCCTGGTCAAATTTCGAGTGAAATGGGTAACTTTGGTAAGTTTCTACGGTAAAAAAAAAAAAAAAAAATAGTAGTGGGCATGTCACTGAAACAGACGCTATTGAAAGAGGCGCGAATTTCAAAGAAACCGTTAGGCATAACTTTTGAAATATTTGGAATTTCGACAAGCACTATGTATATTCGTGATCAGCGTTAAATTCTGTGCAAAAGAAAAACCTTAAAGTATGGTGAGAATTGGAGGAAGACAAAAATGATCAAACGCACGGAAAAGAAAATGCGTCGCAATTAGGCCCGAATGAAAGACAGGCAACTTCAAAAGGATAATACCGCAATTAAAATTTTTTACTTTTTTCGGTGTTTTTTCTGAAGCTTTTGTCATAGAAATGCATTACCAAAGTGCAATAACTCGAGTTCTAATAATCGCAGGGGCAATGTTTTAAGTGTCTTTGGGTTTGGGGGCGGCCTCTCGTTCGAATGACGCAGTTTTTTAAAATCGGTCGGTAAAATTAGCTTTCAAGCCAAATAGGTCAGTTTTTCAAGAAGGTGTTTCATTTTAAAAAATTACGGAATTTCGTGAAACGGGGAGACCAGATTTGGATTCCTGGTAATTTCGAGTGAAATGGGTCACTTTGGTAAGTTTCACAAGGGTAAAAAAATAGTAGTGGGCATGTCGCACAAGAAACAGACTATTGAAAGGGGGCACAATTTCAAAACCGTTAAGGCATAACTTTTGAACTAATTGGAAATTCGACAAGCGCCGCTTTATATTCGTGATCAGCGTTGAATTCTGTGCAAGAAAAACTAAGTTTGGTGAGAATTGGCCGTTTTTAAAATCGGTCGGTAAGTGGGTTTGAAGCCAAATAGGTCGGTTTTTCAAAGAAGGTGTTGTTTCATTTTAAAAAATTACAGAATTTCATTGGGCAGGAGATCAGATTGTATTCCTGGTATATTCGAGTGGGGAAATGGGTAGCTTTGGTAAGTTTCTAGGGTAAAATAGTGGTGGGCATGTCGCACAGAAACAGACTGTGAAGAGAGGGGCACGAATTTCAAAAGGAAACCTTTAGACATAACTTTTGAACTAATTGGAATTTCGACAAGCGCCATACATGATAAGTGATCAGCGTTGAATTCTGTGCATGAAAAACTAAGTTTGGTGAGAATTGGCCGGTTTTTAAAATCGGTCGCTAAGAAGTTGAAGCTTTCAAGCCAAATAGGTCAGTTTTCAAGAAGTTGTTTCATTTTTTTAAAAATTACAGGAATTTCGTGAAACGGGGAGACCAGTTGGATCCCTGGTTAAATTTCGAGTGAAATGGGTAACTTTGGTAAAGTTTCTATTGTAAAAAAAAAATAGTGGTGGGCATGTCACTCAAACACACTATTGAAAGAGGGGGCATGAATTTCAAAAGAGGAAACCGTTGGGCATAACTTTTGAAATATTTGGAATTTCGACAAGCGCCATGCATATTCGCGATCAGCGTTAAATTCTGTGCAAGAAAAACTAAGTTTGAGTGAATATTGGAGGAAGACAAAAAAAAATGAGAGAGAATCTAAACGCACGGAAAAGAGAAATGCGTCGCAATTAAGCCCGAATGAAGACGAACACTTTAAAAAGGATAATAAAAGCAATTAAAATTTTTACTTTTTTTTTTCGGTGTTTTTTTCTGAAACTTGTCATATGCATTTACAAAAGTGCAATAACGAGTTCCTAATGATACAGGGTAATGTTTTAGAGTCTTTGGATTTGGGGTCGGCTTCTCGTTCGAATGACGCGGGTTTTAAAAATCGATCGGTAAGTTGGCTTTCAAGCCAAATAGGTCAGGATTTTTCAAGAAGGTGTTTCATTTTAAAACAAATTACAGATTTCGTAAAACGGAGACCAGATTTGGATTCCTGGTCAAATTTTGAGTGAAATGGGTCACTTTGGTAAGTTTCAAAAGGGTAAAAACAAAATAGTGAGTGGGCATGTCACTGAAACAGACTATTGAGGGCACGAATTTCAAAAGAAACCGTTAAGGCATAACTTTTGAACTAATTGGAATTTCGACGAAGCGCCATACATATTCGTGATCAGCGTTAAATTCTGTGCAAGAAAAAAGCAGGATTTGGTGAAATTGGAGGAAGACAAAAAAATGATCCAAACGCACGGAAAAGAAATGCGTTGCAATTAAGCCCTTATATATGAAAGACGAACGCTTCAAAAAGGATAATACCGCAATTAAAATTTTTTTTACTTTTTTTCGGTGTTTTTCTGAAACTTGTCATAGAAATGCACATAACCAAAGTGCAATAACTCGAGTTCCTATAATCACAGGGTAATGTTTTTAAGTATAACTTTGGGTTTTGAGGGGCGGCCTCTCGTTCGAATGACACCCAGTTTTTAAAATGGTGTGTCGGTCAGTTGTCATGATGAATTCATCTGAAATTTCGAGTGAAATGGGTAGCTTTGGTAAGTTTCTAGGGTAAAAATAATTGAGTGGGCATGTCACTGAAACAGACTATTGAAAGAGGGCGCGAATTTCAAAGAAACCGTTGGGCATAACTTTTGAAATAGTGGAATTTCGACAAGCGCTATGCATATTCGTGATCAACATTAAATTCTGTGCAAGAAAAACTAAGTATGGGGAGAAGTGGAGGAAGACAAAAATGATCCAAACGCACGGAAAGAAATATACGTCGCAATTAAGCCCGAATGAAAGACGAACGCTTCAAAAAGGATAATACCGCAATTAAAAATTTTGACTTTTCGGTGTTTTTCTGAAACTTAATCATAGAAATGCATTACCAAAGTGCAATAACTCGAGTTCTGATCAATCGCAGGGTAATGTTTTAAAGTGTCTTTGGGTTTGGGGGCGGCCTCTCGTTCCGGGTAACTTCGGTTTTTAAATCGATCCGGTAAGTTGGCTTTCAAGCCAAATGGTCAGTTTTCAAGAAAGGTGTTTCATTTAAAAAATTACAGGAATTTCGTGAAACGGAGACCAGATTTGGATTCTGGTCAAATTTCGAGTGAAATGGGTAACTTTGGTAAGTTTCTATTGTAAAAAAAATAGTGGTGGGCATGTCACTGAAACAGCTATTTAAAAAGGGGAAAAAATTTCAAAGAAACCGTTGGGCATAACTTTTGAACTAATTGGGAAATTTTGACAAGCGCATCATATTCGTGATCAGCGTTGAATTCTGTGCAAGAAAAACTAAGTTTGGTGAGAATTGGAGGAAGACAAAAATGATCCCAAAAGCACGGAAAGAGAAATGCGTCCAATTAAGCGAAAAAGAAAGACGAACGCTTCAAAAAGGATTCCGCATTTAAAATTTTTATTACTTTTTTTCGGTGTTTTCGAAACTTGTCATAAAATGCTTACCAAGTGCAAAACTCGAGTTCTAATAATCGCAGGTAATGTTTTAAGTGTCTCTGGTTTGGGGCGGCTTTCTCTTCGAATGACACGGTTTTAAAATCGATCGGTAAGTTGGCTTTCAAGCCAAATAGGTCAGTTTTTCAAGAAGGGTGTTTCATTTAAAAAATTACAGAACGTGAAACGGAGACCAGATTTGGATTCTGGTCAAATTTCCCAGTGAAATGGTTCACTTTGGTAGTTTCTAGGGTAAAAAAATAGTGGTGGGCATGTCACTGGAAACAGGCTATTGAAGGGGCACAATTTCAAAAGAAACCGTTGGGCATAACTTTTGAACTTATCGGAATTTTGACAAGCGCCATGCATATTCTATCAGCGTTGTTTTGTGCAAAGAAAAAACTAAATTTGGTGAGAAGTATCGGTTTTGAAATCGTTCGGTAAATTGCTCAAGCCAAATAGGTCAAGTTTCAAAGAATGTGTTTCATTTAAAAAATTACAAGAATTTCGTGAAACGGGGAAGATTTGATTCTGGTCAAATTTCTGAAATGGGTAACTTTTGGTAAGTTTCAATTGTAAAAAAAAATTGGTAGACATGTCATGAAAACAACTATTAAAAGAGGCACAATTTCAAAGAAACCGTTGGGCATAACATTTGAAAAGAATTGGATTCGAAAGCGCCATACATATTCAATTTATCAGCGTTAATTCTGTGCAAGAAAACTAATTTGGTGAAATGAAGAAGACAAAAAATGATCAAACGCACGGAAAGAGAAATGGGCGCTTGCCGAATGAAGACGGGCGCTTCAAAAGGATAATACCGGAATTAAAATTTTTTACTTTTTCGGTGTTTTTTTTAAACTTTTATAAAATGCATTACCCAAAGTGCAATAACTCGAAGTTCCTAATAATCGCAGGGTAATGTTTAAAGTGTCTTTGGGTTTGGGGGCGGCCCTCGTTCGAATGACACCGTTTTTAAAATCGGTCCGGTAAGTTAGCTTTCAAGCCAAATGGTCCAATTTTCAAGAAGGTGTTTCATTTTTAAAAAAATTTCAGAATTTCGAAAACGGAGACCAGATTTTTGATTTTTGTCAAATTTCGAGTGAAATGGGTAACTTTGGTAAGGGTTTCTAGGGTAAAAAATAATAGTGGTGGGCCTGTGACTGGGAACAGACTATTGAAAGGGGCGCGAATTTCGAAATTGGGCATAACTTTTGAAATAATTGGAATTTCGACAAGCGCTATGCATATTCGTGATCAGCGTTGAATTCTGTGCAAGAAAAACTAAGTTTGGTGAGAAGTATCCGGTTTTTTGAAATCGTTCGGTAAGTTGGCTTTCAAGCCAAATAGGTCGGTTTTTTCAAGATTGTGTTTCATTTTAAAACAAATTACAGGAATTTCGTGAAACGGAGACCAGATTTGGATTCCTGGTCAAATTTCGAGTGAAATGGGTAACTTTGGTAAGTTTCTATTGTAAAAAAAAAAAAGTGGTAGACATGTCACTGAAACACACTATTTAAAGAGGGCACGAATTTAAAGAAACCGTTAGGCATAACTTTTGAACTAATTGGAAATTCGACAAGCGCCATACATATTCGTGATCAGCGTTGAATTCTGTGCAAGAAAAAACTAAGTTTGGTGAGAATTGGCCGTTTTTTTAAAATCGGTCGGTAAATGGGTTTGAAGCCAAATAGGTCGGTTTTTTCAAGAAGGGGTTTCATTTTAAACAAAATTACAGGAATTTCGTGGAACGGAGATCAGATTTGTATTCCTAGTAAAATTTCGAGTGAAATGGGTATCTTTGGTAAGTTTCTAGGGTAAAATAGTGGTGGGCATGTCACTGAAACAGACTATTGAAAAAAGGGAAAGACTTTCAAAGAAACCGTTGAGCTTAACTTTTGAACTAATTTGAATTTCGACAAGTGCCATACATATTCGTGATCAGCGTTGAATTCTGTTCAAGAAAAAACTAGGTTTTGGTGAAATTGGCCGTTTTTAAAATCGGTCGGTAAATTGGCTTTGAAGCCAAATAGGTCAGTTTTTCAAAAATGTGTTTCATTTTTAAAAGAGTTACAGAATTTCGTGAAACGGAGACCAGATTTAGATTCCTAGTCAAATTTCGAGTGAAATGGGTCACTTTGGTAAGTTTCTAGGTAAAAATAGTAGTGGGCATGTCACTGAAACAGACTATTGAAAGAGGGCACGAATTTCAAAGAAACAGTTGGGCATAACTTTTGAACTAATTGGAATTTTGACAAGCGCCATACATAATCGTGATCAGCGTTGAATTCTGTGAAGAAAAACTAAGTTTGGTGAGAATTGGAGGAAGACAAAAAAATGATCGAAACGCACGGAAAAGAGAAATGCGTCGCAATTAAGCCCATATGAAAGACGAACGCTTCAAAAAGGATAATACCGCAATTAAAATTTTTACTTTTTTCGGTGTTTTCGAAACTTGTTATAAAATGCATTACCAAAGTGCAATAACTCGAGTTCTAATAATCGCAGGGTAATGTTTTAAGTGTCTTTGGTTTTGGGAGCGGCCTCTCGTTCGAATGACACCCGGTTTTTTAAAATCGGTCGGTAAGTTGGCTTTCAAGCCAAATAGGTCTTTTTTTTCAAGAAGGTGTTTCATTTTAAAAAAATTACAGGAAGTTAGTGAAACGGAGACCAGATTTGGATTCCTGGTCAAATTTCGAGAGAAATGGGTCACTTTGGTAAGTTTCTAGGGTAAGAAAATAAATAGTGGTGGGCATGTCACTGAAACAGACTATTGAAAAAAGGGAAAGACTTTCAAAGAAACCGTTGGGCATAACTTTTGAACTAATTTGAATTTCGACAAGTGCCATACATATTCGTGATCAGCGTTGAATTCTGTTCAAGAAAAACTAAGTTTGGTGAGAATTGGCCGGTTTTTTAAAATCGGTCGGTAAATTGGCTTTGAAGCCAAATAGGTCGGTTTTTTCAAAAATGTGTTTCATTTTTAAAAAGAGTTACAGGAATTTCGTGAAACGGAGACCAGATTTAGATTCCTAGTCAAATTTCGAGTGAAATGGGTCACTTTGGTAAGTTTCTAGGGTAAAAAAATAGTAGTGGGCATGTCACTGAAACAGACTATTGAAAGAGGGCACGAATTTCAAAGAAACCGTTGGGCATAACTTTTGAACTAATTGGAATTTTGACAAGCGCCATACATAATCGTGATCAGCGTTGAATTCTGTGAAGAAAAACTAAGTTTGGTGAGAATTGGAGGAAGACAAAAAAATGATCGAAACGCACGGAAAAGAGAAATGCGTCGCAATTAAGCCCATATGAAAGACGAACGCTTCAAAAAGGATAATACCGCAATTAAAATTTTTTTACTTTTTTTTCGGTGTTTTTCTGAAACTTGTTATAGAAATGCATTACCAAAGTGCAATAACTCGAGTTCTAATAATCGCAGGGTAATGTTTTAAGTGTCTTTGGTTTTGGGAGCGGCCTCTCGTTCGAATGACACCCGGTTTTTTAAAATCGGTCGGTAGTTGGCTTTCAAGCCAAATAGGTCTTTTTTTTCAAGAAGGTGTTTCATTTTAAAAATTACAGGAAGTTAGTGAAACGGAGACCAGATTTGGATTCCTGGTCAAATTTCGAGTGAAATGGGTCACTTTGGTAAGTTTCTAGGAAAAAAAAAAAGTAGTGGGCATGTCACTGAAACAGACTATTGAAAGAGGGCACGAATTTCAAAGAAACCGTTGGGCATAACTTTTGAACTAATTGGAAATTCGACAAGCGT
>BMAV01011203.1:0-124197 GCA_019973955.1 Trichonephila inaurata madagascariensis
TAAACCCTTTGACTTTGTTTTTGCCCTTTTTAGACAAACATCTAAAAACATTATCATCCAAAAAATAAATAAATTATGCGAACTTATAGCGAACTTCAGCCAGTACAAGGGGACGCATGAATCGTCTTAAAACTTCTATTTATTTTTTTTTTACTCCAGACGGGCCTGAAAAATTTTATAAATATCTTGAAATTGGAGAAGATATTTTTTTTTCTAAAAAAATTACAATTTAAATACCAATGGCCCTTTTTTACGCATGACATATACCCGTCATGAAAAACCAAAGCAACTTCCATGACGAATATACTCGTCAATCACATTGAAATGTTTAACATCACTCCGATTCATTTATTGCTGGTGCAAAGAATTTACTACAAACTTTGTGAATAATAGCTTAATTGAGCTGATACAACAGCCATAGACTAACAATAATGAGAAATTTGTGTTCTTGACATGGAAACGAAAGAATGAAAACAGGTAAACCGGACCGCTTAGTGGCAATCGGCAACAAGATAAAGAAAAAAACTATGGTTGTTTAACTCTATTCCAAAACTTCTTCATATTTTTCACCAAAAAGTAATTGATATATTGTGAAATAAAGGCAAGAATTATATAGATGGAATTTTTTAATAACAATTAAACAATTCCATTAATACTTTTATTGTGTGATTATTCTTTATTTATATCGTGAATTTTATTGATATAACTTAGTTATTCCTTTTCTTTTATTTATCATTATTTATTTATAATTATTTTTTACGGAGTATTTTTCGACTACGCATTCTATATTTCCATCTGCTTAAGGTATCCGACTATGTTCGGAACCGTGATTTTGCAAAAGCTTGTAAATGGATAATATCTGATATTTAGTGTCAGTTAGATTAGAAAATGTATAAAAATTGTTTTAAGAATATATTAAAATAAAAATTATTTAAGTACAATATTTGAAAAAAAGGAACAAAGAACACCATTTTTCAAAATACCTTTTTGTGAAAATGTTTTAATAAAAATTTTTGCCCATATAGCTCGACCCTTTGCAGAGGTTTAACAAAATTTTTTAAATATATAACTTAGAAGTGGGTTTATCCGTGTTTTACGCAACAGAGGGGAAAATTTTTAAAAAAAAAACGTTGATAATTATTTTCAAAGGGTTGTAACTCTGAAAAAAAGTGAATTTTTTTAAAAAACATAGTTGAGCCTCTGTACAGAGGTCTGAGCTATATACAGGCAAAATATTATTATAATAGAAGCATTTTTCACAAAAGGGAAACATTTTGAAAAAGGTTATTCTAAGTTAATTTTTTCCTGAAATATTGTAATTAAATAATTTTTGTAAAAATGTTTTTAAAAACAATTTTATCATGTATTCTAATCAAATGACACTCAAATATCATAAAAAATTATCCATTTATGCGCTTTTTTAAAATCCCCGGTTCCGAACGTAGTCGGATACCTAATACGCTTTTAGAATTCGGCGGTTTTACTCCATGTCGCCAATAGGGATACGACACCTTTAATTCCATATTTTCATTTAAATTAAGAGGATTCGGAAACCTCTATACCGGCTTTGTTAAATTGGCTGTTTTCGATGTACTTTTTCTCAAAATCTTTTATACGCACATGCTTGAAATTTTTCACACATACAATTAAAGTATACATTTCTCATTATACTGAAAAAGCTTTTAGCTAATTTTGAATTTTTTCATAATTTATAAAACATTTTATCAAAACAGTGAAATTGGACCCATTTTTCACAAAAAAAAATTGTAATAAATTTGTTAAGTTTCTTGCAAAACGCTCATTTCAGTATATATTAGCCATCATTATAAATATATCATACAAAAAATTACATACCTGTGAAAAGTAGTTTCTCAGAAAAAGTGCATCGAACATCAAAAATTTACATTTTGAGATAAATTAATTTTAATGTATACAGTGAGGCTTCTAATTGGTTAGGAAATAAAAAGAATAAAAGGCTCAATTTATCAATAAAGGATACATGTTTTGGTTTCAGATGTTCAACTTTTAAGCAAAAACGAAGCACTTCATTTACATTTTTCGCCATTCAAATGGGGGTGGCCCAGTTTCAATGATTATTTAAAAATAAGTTTTAGTTTTAAGGGCTTCTAATTATCCTAAAGGTTAAAGTAAGGTATTTTTAGAAAGGTTAAAATCTGTACAATTTGAAAATGTAAAAATCTCAAATTATCAAAAAAATAAGATTTTGGCTTTTCTCAACACACCTTACAGCATCTAATGAAATTTATTTACAACGTATAAGACTCTCTCAAACCCATGTAACTATCTAAGCCAACTTCTTTCAAATTCGAGCCAGTATTATCACGAACTACGGTTGCAAGCAATTTTCCAGAACGATACATCACTGTCATTGTTTTTTAGAGCTTCAAAATTATCTTCAGGGCTTTCATTCTGTCTTTTGGATCTCGCACAGTTAGAGAGAGAAAAATGGATCACTAAAAATCACACAGAAATCGATTTTGTCTAGTATTTGGAAGCAAAAAAGCAACTTCTTTCAAGAACTAAACAACAAAATTTTCTGTAACAAAATAAAGATTTGGTATGGAGTTCTTAGTGATGTAAAAAACACCCACACACTTTGCCGTCTGGGCTTCAGATATCAAATCGTTTAAAGTACTTTCTGTAGTAAAAATATAAATGAATAAAAGATAGGTTCCTATTCATTCCAGGTTGTGTATATTTTGGCAAAAACTGAAG
This sequence comes from Trichonephila inaurata madagascariensis, assembly GCA_019973955.1. Lineage (NCBI taxonomy): Eukaryota > Metazoa > Arthropoda > Arachnida > Araneae > Nephilidae > Trichonephila > Trichonephila inaurata. The sequence goes on from BMAV01011203.1 coordinate 2,737, forward strand.
ACAGAGGGAAAAGAATTCTTTTTATATTATGCTGAGTGTTAGATATCACGTTCTGTAAAACTCATTATAAAAGAATTGAGACGTTTTTTTCCCTTAAATAGCGTATGTATCTATGTATGCAATTTACGATACAAGATGAAATTTCATGAGAACACTTTTGATAGTACTTTCTTATTCGAAAATGATTTTTTTTTTGTAGTAGAAATGTTGCATTATTATTTTTCATCAAATTGAAATACAGTTTTGCTTCGTAAAAACTTTTCAAAATATTTCTGAATATTTTGTATTCAATCTTGTTCTATGCATGCAGAATATTATTTTTCAAATGTTACATAGTTATTTAAAAGAATCTTAAAACTTTCTTTAAAGTTTAATACAATTATTTAAAGCAGTATTTATTTTTCGAAATCATGTTTATAATCATTTTATTATTTTATATATGCTGTCTTCGTTATTTTTTTATATAAATATCATTTATATTTTTAATTCCAGACGGACGTTTTTTGTACGTATTTTATTTATTGCACATGTCCATCTTGCTAATACAGGATACTCAAATTAAAATACATTATAGTTGAGTTACATACAACTTTTTGTTACATTTTACATGTTTCCGATTCCTAAAACTTAAATAACTCGCTTTAAATTAAATTTTTTTTAATTCTTTTTAAAAATACACATGTAAATTTTGCACAATTAATTGAATGAATAGTTCTTAGAGAACAAATCGATATATAATTCTACTTATTTAAAAATATTCTTTATTCTTGCATACTTTTGTGTGTGTTAACCATAATAGATATCTGTTTATATTGAGTAGAATGATGTCTGCCATATAAATAATCTAATTTTGCAAGCAATCAGTTTAATACATTGTGTGTGTGTGTGTGTGTGTGTGTGTGTGTGTGTGTGTGTGTGTGTGTGTGTGTGTGTGTGTGTGTTGTGTGTGTGTGTGTGTGTGTGTGTGTGTGTGTGTGTGTGTGCTCACTAGCCATTCCCAGTCCACTTTTTCAGGGTATTTCATGTGATGTTGTATGAATATACACTGTTTATATAAATTATTGTGATATCTAAGTCCTAACTTTAAGCATTCGGTTGTGTTGAAAACCATTCTTACGACTTTTACCTCTTGATTTAAGAAAGACAAGATTTGAATTTCTAAACTAATTCTTACTTTTCCGTAACCACCTTTCCCAAGATGGATTCTGCAAACCCCATTTTTAGTGGATCTCTACTCACCAAAATAATGAACATTCTTTTCAAATTTCAAGTCTAATTATAATAGTTCAAAGTTTTTATCACAATTCGTCCCTTACCTTCTCTGAAAGTCGATTTCCGTAAGATCCATTTTTAGGTATTTCAGTTCAATAAAAGAAACATGTATAGCAAATTTCATTTGGGAGACCAGCCCCCATTGTACAAATTATACAACTGTTCATACTCATTGCTGAAAGTGTAAATCTTGAAATTTACATGCATTATCTAGTTCTAATTTGTAACCATGATATTGAATAGGACTTGCTGGCTTTTTATTATTATTGTTAGTGAGTGTGAGATAGATAAATAAATTTATTACATCATCACTAAAATCTTTCTTTATATAAAAATATTGAAATATACAGACAATTTTTTGAAATAGTCATGACAAAGGAATGAGTGAGTGAGTGAAAATTAACGTCGCACTGTTAAGCTACACGATGGCGTTTGGCAATGGACCTCGTCATTTTGAACCATGATCAAGTGACGAGAACGACACCTGAGCTGGCATCCCCATCTCCTAACTATCACACCACACCAACGGGAGGTCGTTTCAGATCTCGACAGATTTAACGTGCATTTCTCCCTTACACGGCGGGTCTTTAGGGGTACTAGGCTCGAACTCATGACACGCCAGCCGCGATCCGATACCTTGACCACTAGGCTACCGCGGCTACATGACGAGGGAAAGATCCCAGTAGAAAACTAGTTTATTTAATTTTTTTTTTAAATGTATGGACTAAAAATGAGTATTCATCTTCCGTTAAGTACAACCGAAAAAGAAAGTCAGATAAATTTCTGCATTCCCTCAGCTAAAATAACTGGCTACAGAATAACTGGAATTCTATAATCCCATGATAGAAACAAATAAAGTAGTTCTTTTTTGAAATTCCGTGAGTGGTTTTATAGGCAAATTCTTTGTGCCACGTAGCCGTAAGGTGCGAGTAAGATAAAAGGATATCCTTTTTCAGAAAAAAAAAAATAATAATAAAAATCCACCAAATGAGAGAGGGTTTGGGATGTTAAAGGGATTTGGAAACCTCGCTCTCTATATATATGCTGACAATGTTAAATTGGCTGTTTTCGATGTAACTTTTCTCAAAGTCTGTCATATGTTCATGCTTGAAATTTTTCATACAATTTAAGTAAACCTTTCTCATTATGCTGAAATTAGCTTTTAGCTAATTTTGAATTTTTTAATAATTTATGAAACATTTTATCAAACACTGTGAAATTTGATCCATTTTTCACAACAAAAATTTGTAAAAATGAATTTTTGATTTTTTTACAAAAGGGTCATTTTAGTATATATTATAGCCATCATTATAAATATATCATAAAATATTTACATACCTATGAACAGTAGTTTCTCAGGAAAGGTACATGGAACATCAAAATTTACATTTTGAGTTAAATTTATTTTAATGTATACAGTGAGACTTCTAATCGGCTAAAAAATTAAAAATAATAAAAGGCTCAATTTACAATTTTAGTTTACATCGGACGTTCAACTTTTAAGGAAAAAGGAAGTACTTCGTTTACATTTTTCCCCATTCAAATGGGCGTGGCACAGTTTCAACAATTATTTTAAAAATAGGTTTTAAGGGCTTCTAATTACCCTAGAGGTTAAAGTAAAGTATTTTTAGAAAGTTTAAAATCTATACAAATTGAAAATGTAAAAATCTCAAATTGTCAAAAAAATATGATTTTAGATTTCCAACATCCCTTAAGTGAAAACTCATTCAGCATTACCGTGTCGAAGGGATATATGGAATTCGTTTTATACCAAAATAAATATGGATCAGATTTAGATAAAAAAAAAAATGGTAATGTCTCTCTAACATAAGGTAATGAAATCGGAATATAGTATTCAAATTTTGATTTTTTTTATCTCAAAAAATGCTTCGATTTTGGGTCCTGTTCTTTAATATTTAGGGGGGACAGTTTTTTATGATTATCTAAAGTTATGATTTATCTACATTCGATTTTATACGTTAGAAAAAAATATGATCTTGTAAATTTGGCATTTCTTTTCGAGGTAGAAGTAAAAAAAAGTGAAAGCACCATGCATCGCTCAAATTATCTCAGGAATTATGCCTGTTCTATTTTCAAATATTGGAAACTTCTTTTATTTGTCAAATAATAAAATCTTCTTTTCCTGTTTCGGTAAAGTATCCAATGAAACATATTTACATCTTATAAGATCTGAAACCCGCGTAACTGTATAAGCCAATTTTCTTCAGATTCAAGCCAATATTACCACAAAATCAGTTCTAAGCAATTTTGTCTAAAATCTTTCCGAAACGATATGTCACTGTGTCATTTCTTTTAGAGTTCCAAAATCATCGTCAGGATTTTTATTCCACTGTCTTCCGGATTTTCTTCCAACGGAAGGAGAAATTGGGCTACTAAAGATCTCATAGAAATCGATTCTGTCTAAAATATGGAAGTAAAAAGGCAGTTACTTCCCTTCATGTGTTAGACTGCAAAATGTCACGGAGAAAAATGGAGAAACTCGAAAAAGAACTTTAAATATTGTGTATAATGAATACTCCAAAGAAGTGACCGTTTGGATTTAGGGATCATTGAAACTGAATTCTCGAAAAATGTATGAACAAAAAACGACATTTTAATCATTTATAATGCCGTTTTGTTATCCTTTCCAAAACCACGGTACCCAAAGCGTGCCTTTTTTTTGTAGCTTTTGGTTAGATTAAAGTTTAAAGCCGGATGTTGGGGAAAACCAGACATTGTTTTAAAAAAATTACTTTTGTTTAGGAGTTATCACTTCATGAGTATTTTACAGCTACAGTAGAACGTCGTTTATCCGAATCAATTTGGATAAGACACCGTTCAGATAACCGAAACCGAATGCGATCCGGGCAGTATATGAAGACGGACACTATACGAATATTGAAAATCATCACATGCTAGAAACGTGCTTTAAGAAAAAGCAAAAAAGGTGCAAAATGTCGTAATTTCATTTTTATTGAGGAAAATAATCACTTATTTTTGCTGTACCATTGTACACCTTCGTTTTTTCGCTGCAAGCTCTGATTCTTTTGAGCAGCAGTAGTTAAGTAGGATTGTTGTTCGTACCACTCCATAGCTGTCTCGAACATGGAAAACGCGTCAGCATTTGATGGACCCTTGCTACTTTCGTTGTTGTTGTTGTCCTCGTCTTCAAACGTTTCATCGTCGACAGGGGCGTATTCTTCTTGCACGGAAGTCACAATCTCCTCATCATTTAGCATTTGCAATCCAGTCTTCTGCTTTGCTAGAGACGCTTCACTTTTCTTCGAGACGGTTCAATATTTCAAGTTTTGTCTCTATTGTTCAAGACATTGCGCTTCCGTTTTGAATTCGAACCATAGCAGTTCATAACTTAATAAACTAGTACGTATACACCCCCTAACTTGGAAACAAACTGACCTAATATTCCGCGCAGATATTTACCAAATCACACAACTGAAATTCCCCAAATATCCCTGACATTGGGTTTTCCAGTTACTTTTGGCCTCACGCAAAACAACTGTTGAGCATTGCACTGTTCGAAAACGTATTCATATTCAGTATATGTAGTTGACAAAAAAAAAACTAGTCCGGATATTTGACGCTTCGGATAATAAACGTTCGGATAAACGACGTTCTACTGTAATTCAATCATCTTAGAATCAATCTTAATCTTTCTTCGTCTAAAATTATTCAAAATAACGTCGCTTAATCCACTTGTAAATCACTTGGCAACTCCTCCCAACTAAATGTATAACTTAACTCAATGGCTCAACAGCCCATGAGGGACCAAGTCTACTGTGCCCGTCTCAGTATACGTGAGCTAGGACCCTGAGATTCAAGAGCAGACGTTCCGGTCAGGTGGTCAGTCTGACGCAAAACTCCCAGCTATGTATAGAATGATACAATTTAGAAAAACGCATTACATGTTGTGAGAGGCTTCCCCTCTTCCCCTCGGGAATCTAGATGTATGGGAGGTAGGAAAGAAACACTCGACATGTTCCAATTAATCTATCTATCTATTTATTTACCACACAAAGAACACAAATAATTTCAACTAATAATTGTAAGAGAATGTCTCAATGATGACCGCGAAAGTGGAACAACGACGGTAAAACGTGAACGATTAGGGAACTATCAAACTTGATCCTTACTTTAATAAAGTATCTAACTTATCCAATTTAATTTAACCTCAATTTAATCTTAGTGAACAATCGTCACTTTAAAGTTTCCTCCTAATAAGTCTCAAATTACAATAATTCTAATAGCATACCTTCAGTCAGCAATCTCACCTGACTCGAGTATATCTCCTCTCCTACTCTCTCTTTTCAAGCTAGATAACCTCACTATATAAAGTAAGTTAATTTAAGTAATCACGATTCACTTTTTCCGAAAGGATTGGTTGTGAATAACGCGAATGGATAGCCCAAAGATTTCCCAAGAGGATTAATTGGAAAAACGCGTATAGATCCGTCAACCCATATCATCACTTTCGTCGGTTGCTTTATTGTGGGCTCAGATATTCAGAGCTGAATTCTTTATGCATGTGTCATCTTACATATGTACTATTTTTGTTACCTCGAAATGTAAAAAACTGACTTTCTTAGCTAAATATTACCTTTTCTAAGTTTACAGTCCATAATGAAGGACTCTTAGTCGCGCCAATTAGTCAGTAAAGGTTTTGAGGGAGGTATGAAGCCTCGTAATTTCATTTCAGCAGACTTTCTCTCGCATTTCTTAAGCACACATTTATATTTGATGTCAAAATTCATTATTTCAAAATTTGAAGAGAATTAAGCCATTTATTTAAAGTGAAATCGTGTGCAAAACCCTGTCTTCACTTAAAGTTGTTTTTCTCGGATCGCGTCAAGATCGCTTCCTGTTCTCAATAGAATTTGGCTCCGAATATTTTTTCAATGTGCTCACGATAGAAGAAAGTCCACATGTTTCTTCGATTGCTATTTGGAGCGTAGAATAAGCATCTTCCTTCAAAAGTATTATTTTGTGTCTTCCATTATGACGCGGAAAGGAAAATTTTTCCATAGTTCCAATATTATCTAACCATGCGCTTCGCGCGAATTGCAATAGATAACTACTTTAAATACACTAAAATATTTTGCTTTTAACTCTTCATCTTACCTGATATCTAATTGGTTGGAATAATGGAGCATTTTATTGATTGGGGAAAACAACACATTATTACAGTTGCCTTGTGCTTGTTTTATGTTTTTTCAAAACATTGATAAAACCATTGGCTTTGCATCATCATTCTACAAACAGATTTGAAATCACCATGAAAGGATACATTAGAACCAACAACATTAGTTATGATATACAATAATTTCATAACGAAAAGTAAGTTGAAACAAGAAAACTAAGCAAAAAATTGAGTGTGTTCAGGACTTTTTGCCACTACATTGTTTATACAGTCAGGAATGTGTAAAAACAAAGAAAACCAGTCTTATCCAAACCTTTTATTCTAAAGATGCTTAAAATTTGACTTTTTAGAATATTCACACACGTCAATTACGTTCATTCATTCTAATGTGCTTAGGGCCTATTCCAAGTGACATTCGTCACGCACCTCCCGGTTTGACCAATAAATCAAACAAAATGTGCAAACTCTCGGCGAAAATATTTGCCTTTATTATGATTATTTTGAAGAAAAAGAGTCGGCTCAAGAGCTTTTTGAATTTTTTCATTTCTCAAAATCGAACATTAATTGTGAAAGCAATTGTGAGTACCTGGAAAAGACTATTCTATTGTATAAGGTAATGAGAAAAACATCCATTTGCATTTTTGCTTACCTGCTACTTATAGCTGTATCAACACCACACAGAATTTTTTCGATCATAATAAAAATCACGGTGTAGGGGGTGCAGCATAAAGTCGATTGTGGTCAACTGGTGGACCGACAAGACATTTTGAGGTGACCGCCTGAAGATTAGCAGATAGTAATTATATACCGGAAGTACTCACATTTCACGTATTATATGCAGATCAAGCCTCAGTGACTATAAATCATAAGAGCACTAACTTTAGATGAAAATGTTTCATTTTTTTTTATCTATTTTGAGTTGTTTCGTAACAAACGATATTATAAATATTTGATATTTTTATATTTATGGTTATTTTCTTATTATGTTTGTATCTTGCGTTTTGATTTGAACGCGGTCTTAAAAGTGTCAGTTTATTTTATTGCAGTTATGTAGGTAAGTCCATATTCCGTATTTATTATTAAGTTTTGATACATGTTATAAACGTTTTTTTGCTCATCACATCAACGACACTAGGCGGTGGCGTACACAAAAAATTTTGAAGGGGAAAGGAAAGGGGGTTCCAGAGTCCAGAGGCGGCGTAAGGTGTGGTAGGGCCACGGCCTCAAAGCCGAAATAAATTAAACGAAAGGTAAGGAAATTCCAAAAGTGCATGCCAAAGGGTTTTTTATAATTAATAAATTAGAAAATTCTCAACTCTATCTATTTTTTTCCATAAGATATCGAAAAATTGATCTATAGATGTTTTTTTAAAAAATATTCTATTAGTGCATGAAAGCATATGAATAAATAATTCGTGAAACTATTGTTTTTCATTTTCTTTTATTAAAAATTTCTCAACTTTGCCGTTTCCACTCATTCGTTCATACTTAGTCTGGCAACATTAGCTGGAGTTAAGCTACTATCGCGGAGAGTCCCCGGTCAAAGACGGGGCATAGCTCGGGACTTCCCATCCTTAGAAAGCCAATTAAAGTACCGCGTGCAGATTCAGTCTCGCTTCCTGTTTCCGTATCATATTATAAATTTTAAAAGTATTTGATGTAATCATAAATAATAGTGGTACTGGGCATTTTTCATAATTTATCAATCAGGACAGGCTTAGGCACTAAGAGGGATAGAGGTAACGGGAGAAAATAGGAATCTGAAGCAGCAAAAAGAAAAGTGGAAAGAGTTGTATCCAACCAGGTTTAAAGTTCAGGTATGATGGAATTTCTGGGTCAGATTGAAACTGGCAGTACAGAATCTAAATAATCGGTTCCTTCGACTTCTCAATAACATTTATTCGTATCCGAGTCTCCGTTGAATTTGGAAGTTACTCGAGATGCACCGACTATTGATACCGAACGACGGAAATCGAAAAATACAAATAGGATCAAAAGCTTGCCAATAATAATCTGACTCTGAAATTTCTGTGTTCATGTTGAGTAACATAAGTCACAATCAAGAAGAAGAGCTTGAGATTAGTTCTCCGCCTGTGAACAGAGATGCCAGTGACGAAGTGAAACAAGCATTTTCCAGTTTTGACCCGGGATTGTGTACGTTTCCCATGACAAATGCTCACCGGTCATGAGATTGTTGAAAGTGGTGCCACACAGCAGTTAAATAGAAGTGATGAATATTATCCTAAGGATGATGATCATAGACATTTTTCCAATTTTCATTTCTTACAAGGAAACTAAATAATGGTGAAACTCAACATCGTCGCTGTTTGGTTTATTCAAGTTCTAAAAATAAAGCTTTCTGCTTCATTTATAGCAGACTATTTTGTCAATTCACAAACTCAAATGGAACAGGAAGGGTGTCAGTCAAAATACTAAGTATAGTATTTGTACAGACATAAGGAGTATCAGGTTGAAAATAAATATATAATCTATATGTTCAACTGTACAATTTACGTAAACATTTCGGACAAACCAGAAGGGCTTTTTACTATTTTTGGGGGTATTTTTCCAACTCCCTCTTTGATTGCCTTTTGACGCCTTTGGAGTGTTCTTACTTTACGTCTGTTTAATTGTTTTATCAAGTATCCCCTTAAAAAACATCTCAATTAACACAGTCAGGGGATGGTGGTAGTTTTTCTCAGATGGCATAAAATTTATTTTTTAATCTTTCAACCATTTTATAATTGATTTTTAAGTATGACTTGGTGCAGAATGTTGTTGAAAAACAAAGTTTCTTTAAAGGTAGAGACGTTTACTTTATTTGACCAAGTATTTCAAAACTTTCTTCTGATAGTATTTAGGATCAATTCTAACCTTTAGTTCTACAAAAAATGGTTTTGTTAAACCTTGAGAGGACATTCCCTCCCCATCCATACCATAACACCTGACAGCCAACTTGAGTTTTGCAACGTTTTCTGCATGCAAAATTTGTTTTGCCAGTTGTGAAGGACATATGAAACAATGTTTCACTCGAAGTCATGCATGCTTTGTATCTAGCTTTGCGCAACATTAAATACACAGGCCAAGAACGTTTTCTTCGTTTTTCTACGGTCTTAATAGACGTTTGAAGGTAGACTGGAAAATTTACTTTTTTATAGCCAATTTTCTTTATCTGACAATAAATTGTTGATTTCGTTACCTGTAATTTCATTTGCTGAAGTTCTTTGAGGCAGAGAATTTTCTACAGCAATTAGTCTTTTTTAGCTTCATTTTTTCTTTTCCTTAAGGACTTCCTTTCGTTCACATTTTTTCCTGGAGCTTTTGATTGCCAGGCAAATTATTTCTTTTGAAGTTTAGATAGTAATCCATTAGCAAAATGTCTTTTCTGATTTTTAAATGCTTTATTTATAATAGAAGTTGAGCAAATATCCTTCAAAAGCTTTAAAATTTCGTTCCGGATTTATGGATTTAATTTCGGAATCATAATTTACCCCAATAAAAAAGATTGGAAATTTAAACGCTTCCTTTTTAAAATATAACTGGCAGTAAAGCAATTAAAATTTACCATAAATAGTTATATGCTTTTAAAATTGATCACACTAATTTTGAATCAACCGGTAGGGTGTTGGACTATTATTTTTGTTTGTTACTATTTATTCATGAATTAAGTTTAACTAATGAATTAATATTTGAAAAAAACTGTATTAACATCAAGTGTCATCCACTACATGTTTAAAAAGCGTATTTGAACTTGAATGGATGAATAGAATAGTATTTTAATAACGATTGAAAATTTGAACAAGATATATATATATATATATATATATATATATTTAGGGGATTATGAACTAATAGTTGTAATTGAAAAAACCTTATTAATTTATTTTTGCTTTGTTATTCTCATACTTTGTTTTACTTTTGTGAAGGAATATTTATATTAACGTCCCATTAAAGCAACTCGAGGGCTATTGGCGATTTACCTCGCCATTTTGAATCATGGTCATGTAACAAGGACGACACCAAGGAGTTAGTACTTCCCTCTTCGAACTTTTACACCATACGTCAACGGCACCAAAGCCCTTGCGCAACTGAATAGTGCGATGTTAATATTTGTGACGGGGTGTTACGCTACTTTTAACTAATAATTCTCTTGGAAAATCTTTGGGGCAGCAATCACGTTATTTTACAGCCATCCTTCTCAAGAAGAAACTATGAAATGCAAATTAGCTAGTGTATATATAGTTAAAGTTTAATAATCGTAGAATAGAAGGAGCGGAGTCGCTGAAAGCAGTGCTGATAGGGTAAGAATGAGAATTACGCCGCGTGACTAAAAGGCGGATTTTAACTACAAGAATAAATTAGGGAAGAAGGATTATTAAGATAGGATTATTAAAGTTAAACTTTTCGGATTTCGTACGCTTATTCACATAAGGTTGGCGTTCTCTTTATATCGCTCCAAAGGCTACCTTTATAGATTGCTTGTTCTGGAATATTTTCTTTGGTAATAATAAATTAGATTTATCATGGTTAGTCTAGGTCATCCATCTGTCCCTCCCACAAATTTAGGTCGACAAGATGATGAGGAAGCGTCCCCAGGGATGAGGCCTTTACATATTCTCTCACTCATTCACTATATTTGTTTTAAGAAATTTTAAAAACGTTTGTCAAACACTCACATGTGTTTTTTTAAATCTTTAAAATAACCTGAAAAGCTTTTAATTTTATAAGAAATGAAGTATAGAAAAATACGTAACAATGGATGAAAAAATGTATACAATCCAACTATATAGTATAATGTTTTATGTAATCAGACATTAACAAAACTGTGTGTGTTATGCGGCAATAAATAAAGAAAACTCAAGTACATAACTAAAAACACACACTTTCAGAATTAAAACAGAATAGCGAAATATATACTAATAAGGTAGGCAAAAATGATAGAAGAACGTAAATATGAATTCTAAAATTAAATATATCTTTAAATAATCAAGTGGTCATAGTGACGGACTCATGAACGAAGTGTTCTAGTCTTGAGTTTGATTCCTGATATTACTTTAAACCTCCCGCATTAAAGGCCTAATGCATTTTAAATCTATATAGGCTCTAAGTCCTTACGTTGGCCTGGCTAGAGGTGTGGTATCTTTATTGTCCAGGGTTAAAAGTTACGATTTCTGTCACCAGTATCCCTCGTGTAGCTTCAAAGTTCGACTTTAAAGATTTTCATTTTATTTTATTTTTATTAAATATCTTTTTTAAAATGCGAGAGAAAATATTTTCTTGTGTGGGTTTCATTTCAATATCTGTGCAACTTTTGAAAAACTATGTTAACCTGCACACAAATTACGAACTGACTGAAATTCAATTTTCTAAAATATCAGTTTATAGAACCATAAAGACGTGAAACACGGAAAATTTTTGAAAAAAGTAATTTTTGAAAGGTAAATACTGTTTTTCTGATTAAAAGAAAGTTCTTTTTCCTGTCCGGCGAGTCATTTTCGAGTGAGAAAACTCTGTCAAAAATGCGTTTTAAGGAAAATTTCTCGTGAAATTGCATCTTGTTCACGCGAATCGGTACTTCAGATAAACAGAGCTATATATATATATAAAGAGAAATCTTTCAATATTTTTATAACATGTTATACGGAACGTGATATCTAATACTCAGTAAAATATAAAAATAAATATTTTTCCCGTTGTCTTCGGATCTTGCAAAATGTATATTGCCTGTAAATTGAATATATTTTCCCTTTTATTTATTTATTTTAGCCATGAGGAATGTATTTAATGATTTGATATCTGATACCTGAACAGCGATTATTTAAAACTATATTCCGAGATTCCATTTTTCTTACTGAAATTTCGTAGTTCCGTAAACGGAAATTGCCATTTATTTTTTTACTTCCGCTTCCAGACAGAATCGATTTCTATGTGATCCTGAGTGGACCAATTTCTGTGTAACATTCCTACAGTGAAAGTTCCGATAATGGTTTTGTAGCACTAAAAGCAAGAGACAGTGACATGTCGTTTTGTAAAAGTTTTCCATGATATTGTTCTGTTGAAAAAATTTTTTAAAAATTGATTTTGAAGTTATATTGGTCTGAAAAGGGAATGAACCTTTGAAATATGGCCTTATTGATTTTAGTTTCTTATACAATACTTACAAATTTTGTTAGAGATTTATATTCTTTTTATTTAACTTAAATGCACAAATTTTGAAAAAATAAATTTAATTAGTAATAACTGTCATTTCTTGCAAGAAAATGACCTTTTTATTTATCGTTTTCCTCCTTCCAAATAATTTATAGTAGTGGTTCTTTAGCTGTGGTTTGTGGACCCTTGGGATTTCTCAGTGTCTTTCTTGGGGTCTGTGATTTACTGCTAAGATTTCTCTCTTTTACTAACTCTGAAAATTCTCGTAGCAAAATTGAAAAATGTGTCATTCTATTAGGTTCATTCAAATGAAACCCAGTCCTAACTTTGCATTACATGGGAGGTGGCACCCCGTAACTGCGTATAGGGTGGCACTATCTATCGGTCGAGATACTGACGCGTGCATAACGTTTGACGTTCCATAACGACTGTGTGGTTTCACACTGAAGAGGTGGTGGTCACACAAGTTATCGTCCACTACTGAACATGCAAGCGAGTAAGAAGGAACAACAAGAGTGATACTCGAATGGCGCTGTCTTTGAGTCATCTGCAACGTTATAATAAGGAGGAATACGGCTTTCTGTCTCAAATTGTCACTGGTGACGAAACATGGGGTCCCCATTTTGAACCCGAAAGCAAGCGTCAGAGCAAGCAGTGGAAACGTACGACTTCACCACCTTTAAAGAAATCAAAGCCATGCACGCGAGTTCTGGTAAGGTCATGATGTCCTTTTTTTACCACAAGGGCCCACTGCTTATCGAGTTTCTGGAACGAGGAATCACCATCAATGTCCAGCATTATCAAGCCACTTTACAGGACTTTAAACGAGCCATCAAGTCGAAATGCCCAGGCATGTTGTCCAAAGGCGCTATTTTCCTGCATGATAAATGTGCCAACAGTTTGGCCGACTATTTTTGAGTATGTGTACTGTGTATAACTACATTTTTGAGTTAATAAAATCGTTACCGTTACTTTCCATTAGTGACCTGGTTTCATTTGAATGTTCCTTATAGATTAGATCACTAAATTTCACCCCCCCCCATAAGGGAAACTCTATAAGAACGATATCTATTTCGATGAAGATATTTATTCATGGAGGGGTGTTCAAAATCTTGGGGTCCTTGGTGTCAGGCTAATACATTACGGGAGGCCGATTGGATAGAAAGTTTGAAAACCGCTAATATATAGCATTCATCAGCACTCGTACTAAAAAAAATTCCCTCTCATTTCTAAGAAATTTCCTAAAAAAACTAAATATGTTGCAATTCAAAATCTCGAAATGAAATAGCAAATCAATGGCAAATTTTATTAATTTATTCCATTTTTTTATAATTATTCTTTTAATGTCTTGTCGAAAAATGGTGATTGTTTCCCTCCAAAATACTCTTAGCAGTTTCAGTATAAATAAAAAGTATAAAAAGATGGCATGTTCATTCGTGCATTTCACTTAATTGTTTTTGTATTACAATATTTTTTAATAATTTCTTTTTACGAAGAATAAAAATGTAGGCAGAAATATTCTTTGTCGTTATACGCTCATTTAAAAATTAAACTCGTATGTGCAAAAGTGTGGTTTTTTAAACATGATTTTTATTAAAAATTTTGAGATAAATACAAATTTATATATATAAAAATGGATGTTTGTAAAAATGAAATCGCATTACTCCCACACCGTTCAACCGATCGCTATGAAAATTGGCATGCATATATATTTTTTGTGGAGAAGGTTTTTGTACTATCCTCTTTGTTGCATATCCCCACCAGGTAAGCGCTACAGCCTATCAACTTCTGCACCGTTTAATCCATCACCAATTTACCAACAGGGTCGCCAAAAATGATGCCAACTTGGCTCTATCGACAACATTTCGCTGTGTTTCTATTGAATCGCCATTATAATGTAAGGAACGGCGTTGCTTGCGAATATAACAATTTTAACTTAAATTAAATACAACAGAAATTAATATTAACGTATTGCACATCCAGATATAAATTATTTACACTATTTTAAGCGTTTATTACACAAAATGAGTAACAGTGTCTTACTTTTGCTGAGCATAGATCAGCTTAGGAAGGTGTTTTCAAAAATCGACCCACAACGGAGTTACGGAGGTGTTATAAATAGTAAAAATCCTTTTTATCAGTTATTAGACTTACAGTCTTAAAATTTAACAAATGTGATTTTTTGTTCAGCTAATGTATGCAAAAGCAATTTTTTGTTTTGTTTGCTTAATTTGCAGCTCACGTAAAACTAACTCTTAAAAACTTCTTTATCCTTCAATCTGTAATGTTTAATTTTTCCGTGCGAAGAATAGGTATACCAGCTAGTTTAGTTGAAAAACAGTAAATTTATGTATAATTTATATCAATCTGCTATGGATTTTTCCTCTAAAGTGCAGATTCTTGTCTTCCTCCATAAATTCTCTTGTCAAGTTGGCAATCATATTACGTAATATTACGATATGATAGCCGCCCATCCTATATAGTAGCTAGTGACAGTGACTGATGAGCCGTAGGGCCTGGGTTCGATTCCCGCTGAAGGCATGGATGTTTGTAAATGTACTGTGCCTTTGCAGGGTGAGGATACTCCAAATAGCCATCGAGTCTCGTTTTATTGGTAGAAGGGTGAGGTGTGGAAAGCCCATGACCACCCCCGGAGCGTTTCTCTCTCAAAATTAAGGTAGAAACGAGCCAAATCGTACTGTCCCCTGCATGGGGTTCAAAGCTACGGCTAACGACAGGCGTACAATCTAGTTTTTTGACATAATCATGGTCTTTGACCAGGTGGCATTAGCAACAAAAAGAAAATATCCCATTATTACTGGCTGCCTTAAGGCATATTTGGCGTGATTTTAAAATAGCGCCAAAAAGGGGCGCAGACAAATATCAAATTAGTTCCAGATTTTTAACCCCCATAACGGACACTTACACTGCTGTTTGTAAAAAATGCAACACCATGAAGGAATCCTCAGAATTAAATGAACTTTGCTGCAAATATCGATTATAGGCTGTTATGTAAAATAGAAAAGTTTCAGAGCCACCGCGCATGCTTGGCGTGTGCACTGCACTCTAAGCTGATGCTGAAAGCGTATAAATAGAGGGCTGGAGCGGGATCTGTTGAAAATAGTAATTAATATTTGTTAGTGGCGAATGTTTAGTGAGACCAAAGTATGCCTCAACGAAGAAATAAGGAGAAATTTTCCAGAAACTTACAGAGTTTGAACGGAAAAGGATTATCGGCCTTCGAGAAGGAGGATTTTCCTATCGCATAATAGCTCGTGCGCAGAGGAATATCTCCACAGTGATGCGTGTTTGGAAGCAGTGGACCGAAGAGCACCGAACCACTCGAAAAACTGGCAGTGGACGACGGAATATGACGTCAGCGCGTGACGATCGACACATGCTCCGCATGGCGGTGAATAACTGTACAGCTTCCTCCAGGCAGTTGGCAGCACGTTGGTCTACTGCTATAGGTGTACTAATATCGGCTTCGTCAATTCGTCGACGTCTGCTGAACCCCTCACTGCAAACCATCAATGGCTGCGTCTGCAATGGGCTCATGAGCACAAATCCTGGTAACCTGATTGGCACCAAGTTGTCTTTTCAGATGAATCACACTTCAATTTGTGGGACCATGATGGCCGCATTCGTGTTAGACGCTATGCCGGTGAAAGCTGCTTTCCAGAGTGTGTTATCGAACGACATAGTGACCTAACATCCGGAGTTACGGTTTGGGGTGCGATTTCGTATCATGGACGATCCAATTGCTACGAATTGAGGGTAATCTCAATAGCAACAGGTACGTCCGTGAAGTGATACAGCCCGAAGTCCTTCCCTTCCTTCAAGGCATCCCTGGGGCTATCTTTCAGTAGGATAATGCATGCCAACATGTTGCAAAGACTGTTCGAGACTTCTGTTCAGCCCAACACATACAACTCCTTCCTTGGTTTGCTTATTTGCCGGATATGTCGCTTATTGAGCACGTGTGGGATTTGGTGGGTCGGCGTCTCGCTCGTGATCCACGTCCTGCAGCTTCAAATGACGAACTTTTGCTGCGCATACAAGCAATATGGAATTCTTTTCCACAAGCAGACAGTCAAAATATGTTTGACTCCATGCCACTTCATAGAGCAGCATTTATTGCAACGCATGGTGGCTACACCAAATGCTGATTTCGGACACTTAATATTGTTTTTTTTTCTTTGAAAATTTCGTCATTTATTTGCACTAATACAAGTCGTTTGTGCATTAAATTTCATTTAATTCTGATAATTCCTTCATGGTGTTGCATTTTTTACCAGCAGCAGTTTGTTTAAAAAAATCCGGCGTTCAAAAAACCAACTTCTTTTTTATTTAAAAAAATACATTTTAAAACCTTGGGATCGCTGTTGAAAGCAAACCGAAATTACCACATAACAGGGTGAAAAATCTATAAAACCTACTATTTGTTGGTTGAGGTTGATAGTTTAATATAGTTCTTAATAACGTTTAAAATATGATTTTTAAATATTTTAATGCCTTGATCTTTGGGTCTCCCCAAAACCCAAGCCGGGTTGCCACTGAAATAATTTCATTTTATGTAGCACGAGAAAAAAAAGGTTGAGAACCCTGATCTAGAGTGATCGAATTAACTCAATCATGCACGTTACAGGGTTAACCTGCTGATCAATATATAATTTTAATTTTTATTTAAATACGAAACATTAAAAGTTCATTTCCTAAAGTATATTCCCTTGAAAAGAAAAAATTGAACTGTCTTTCAGAGGCATTGAACTTTTTCTCCCATTTAATGAAAGATTACTTTTAAAAAATTAATGTCCATTAACTAACATTCTAAGTAAGCTATCGGTTTTGGAATGACTCATCTGCAACGATTCTTTGAATAATTAAAGAACAACTAGCAATTGTCTTTAAATTATTGAGCTAAAGTCACGTGACGTCATTAGTCACATGATAACGGCAATCACCTGTTTCCAAAATCGGGTTTTAAAAAAAATGATCACAAAAAAAAATGCAGTCATGTGTTTCTAGCTAATCAGTTCATGCGCTTTGCTGTTGCCAACGTTTTCTTCTTACGGAAACTTTCTTTTAAAGAATACATATTTGTCAACAGTAATAATACTCGTAGGTAAGCAAAACGCACTCGATTTAAAAGTACGTGTACAGTATATATTATTTGAATTTTTAAAAAAAAAAAAAAATTTTTGAAGAATCTTAATATTTGAACATCTTTACCGAATTCTTAAAATTGATATTTATTCTAAATTTCACACGTAGAATAACAGGTAAGAGTATAATAAGTTTTGAGTGCAATGGAGAACACGTGATTGAATTGATCACGTGACCGTCATGAATTTAACCCATTAGTAAGAACACTCCTTTTTTTTCCATAGAAAGTCACCAAGAAAAATCATTATCTGGGGATGACCCAAAAGTGCCATTATAATAAATGTAGTAACTCCTAGAAAAAAAGGATGAAAATGTTTAAATAGTTTTCAAAAAATAAAAATTCATTATACGAGTACAATCAATATTTTTAACGGCGCTTTCTCGAAATATTAAGAAAAGAATAATTGATAATTTTTTTAAGTTTTATTATTTTTTTCAGTTTACATTATATTTAAGTCATCTAAAAAATACCAAAACAGAATAAATTTTTTTTTTTTTTATTATATTAAATTAAATTAGTGCTAATTTTAAGACGGTCTTTAATGGTAGGACCGAATTCAAACTCTTGAAAAAGCTTATGTTGAAGTTTATATTCTGAAATAAAATGATATAAACACACACATTTCCATTCATTAGTGTGTGATTGAAAGATTAAGGAGTAGGAAACCTCTATACCTACAATTTAAATTTTAAAGTTTTGATTACCTTTTCTCAAAAATTTTTTATACGTACATGTTTGAAATTTTCTACAATTAAAAATACTTTTTAATTATACTGAAATAGTTTAGCTAATTTTTTATTTTTTTTCATAATTTATAAAATATTTTATCAAACATACTGAAATTTGACCCATTTTTCACATAAAATATTTGTAAAAAATGAATTTTCGAGTTTTTTTTACAAAAAGCTCATTTCAGTATATATTAGTCATCATTATAAATATATCATAAAAATTTGCGTACAAGTGAACTGTAGTTTCTCAGAAAAGGTACATCGAACATCAAGATGACATGAATTGTTTTAATGTATAGAGTGAGACTTCTAATCGGCTAGGAAATAAAAAGCTCAATTTACAATAAGAGATACATGTTTTGGTTTATATCAGACATTCAACTTTTAAAGAAAAACGAACTATTTTGTTTACATTTCTCGCCATTTAAATGGGCGTGGCCCAGTTTCAAATATCATTTAAAAATAGGTTTTAAGGGCTTACTCTAGAGGTTAAAGTAAGATAATTTTAGAAAGGTTAAAATCTATACAATTTGAAAATGTAAAAATTTCAAATTGTCAAAAAAATATTGTTTTAACTTTCCGACAACCCTTAATTAGTGTGTGCTTAAAAGATTAAGGAACATGAACGTTTTGTCCAGTAAAGTGGACTGTATGCGAAGTACGTCAAATAAATCCTCATGAAACAAAGATTAATTTTTCCTATGGTTGAATCTAAACAACTAACATTTAATTTCGAATACATTTCCGTAGCCACGGTAGCCTAAGTGAGTGAGACGGACCGTTAAGGAAACGAGGGCTTTTGTCGGTGAACCTCGTCATTTTGAACCATGGTCAAGTGACGAGGATGACCCATGAGCTGGCACCCCTCCCCCAACTACCACACCACACCAACGGGAGGGCGTTTGAGCTCTCGACAGATTTAACGTACATCCATCCCATACACGGCGGGTCTTGAGTGGTACTGGACTCGAACTCATGACGCCTGTCATGATCCGATACCTTGACCATTGGGCTACCACAGCACCTAGCCTAGTAACAAACTCGTGGTTGGAGTGTCACGGGTTTGAGACCTGGTGCTACTGAAGACCCACTGTGTGGAGGGACCTATGCACACTATATCTGTCCAGCTCAAATTCTTCCTGTTGGCATGATGTGGTAGTTAGGAGAAGGAGTTGTCAGCTCAGGTGTTGTCCTCGTCACATGATCAAGGCTCAAACTGACGAGGATTATCGTCAGTAGCCCTCGTGTTTCTTTATGTTGCCCATCCGGTATAGTGATTAGCGACGCTGACTGCTGTGCCGTAGGGCCTGGGTTCGAATCCTTTAGAAGACATGAATGTTTGTAAATGTATAGTGCCTTAGCGGCATGGGGGTACTCTAAATAGCCGTCGAGCTGCAAGTCCTCTCGTGAGGTTGGTGAAAGGAAAAGAGAGGTGGGGGCCCCAGCCCCTCTCCCAAGGTGTTTTTCTTCAAAATTGGGGCAGAACCAAACTAAATCGTACTGTCACCTGTATGATGCTCAAGGGGCTACAGCCAACAACAGGCGTACATCTAGCCCCTTGCCATGATGAATTTCATGGGCCTAAATCTGACGCAGTCGATGTCAGGTGGCATAAGACAGTGTTCCGCAACCTTTTTATCGCTGCGGACCGATCAACGTTTTCTAATTTTACCGCGGCCCGATGAGGTGGGACACGATGATTCTTTATACTTTAGATTGTTTTGATTTAACAATTTTAATTTAGTTACGTGTATAAATATGTCTTCAGAATAAAATATAGTTACACCAAAAATGAATAAAAGTGATTTAACGTGGAATATAAAGTGACTTCCGTGGAAAGTTGCGCAGATCCGAGAGAAATGCACCACTTTAAATAAAATTGCAATAGTTTAATGTTCTTTAGGTGGCCCGGCACCATTTGATCCATGGACCGGGGTTACGGATCACTGGCATAAGAAACAACAACAGCAATGTTGCTCTATAGTACGACGTAAATAAAACTCTCACTCAATCGAATACATTTGTTTTAAGAAAAATATTTTTTTCACGGGAAAACATGGTCAGCGCAAATATTCAAAAACAATTCTTAGCACAGACATTAGCAGTTAAATGAGTCTTAGTGAAATTAATTCCACTGAGATCTTTTAAATTGAAAAATCCATTCGGCATTGTAAGAAAGGAAATACATTATATAACGTATTTTAATACAAGAAAACAAATATTTTGCATTACTAAAAACAATTTATCTTATAAAATACACAATTCTCTAAAAAAGTCCATATATGTTAATAAGTCTGCATTTTTGTATCTGGCCACACGTTTTTCGTTAAGAATTTTTATTCTTTCATTTAAAACAATGGACAGACATATACTGAGCATTCAGACATTATGTTTATCGAATTTTCAGAAGATGAATGGTTTCACTTGGCTCATACATATTCAACAAATGAAATTAAGCAGATACATCACGTATAAAGGACTTTTCAAAGATTAAAAAATAAAGCATAGTTATATATTCTTCGATTTTGGAATTCACAATCTTCCAAGCATGTCTTTTATTTTAATGCCAGATTATTCTCCAATTCTGGAAAATGTTTTGTACATTTTCTCTTTCATTTAATATTATTTCATGTTATTTTGCATAGATTTTATCGTAAAGATTTTTCATTTCACTCCTTGTTACTTTTGTTTTATATTGTTGTAGATCAGGGATTTTATACTAAGTTATTTTTCAGAACAAAACAGTTCTTCAATAGTGATGCAATATATTGACGAAAATAGTCCTAAAATGACAGGATAAACAACAGCTTGTAACGAATGGCAAAAAGATGGACAATAGTGCGCACTCTTTTCGCCGACTGAATAAGACATTTATTATCAAACAATTCAAAATGCATTAAAAATAAATCACGTTCATCTCTAAAGTTGAATGTTTGAGCGGCTGTGTATGTGTGTTAGATCATGAAGAATGGACATGTTCAATACAGCGAGTATCAAGCATATGTGATCCGATGGATCCAACCAACATATGTAATTAATGCGGTCACTGCCGCGTCCCTCGCTATCGCTGGACGTGACGTCATCACGAGAACCCGCGGAAGTGTGAGGTGATGTCACAGTATCCAATCCCACGCTATCGCGGGAAGCGCTGAAAAACCACTTTTGTTCTCCCCTTAAGGTCAGCGAGTGGGAGAAAAACTCAGTTTTACCGCTGGCATCGTTGTGATTGCAATTTGCCCAATTTCAGCAGCGAACGTGTTAAGGTTTTTTTCTCTAATGGAGCTGCGTATTTGTATTCCTTACCTTTTTGCAGACCTAGTTCATTCGCCAGGCGCTAGTATCACTTTTTATTTCGGCACCATATAGGCCATACCAATTGCGCAAGTAATTTTGATGCCCAGTTTCCTTCCCAGAGGGAGGATGACCTGAGCTCTGACGATGCGAAATTTAACTTAGGAATTTAATTTTGCCAAGGGCACCCAAGCCAAACGGGCACTCCAAGGGATTTTTTACATGCCGCATAGTCATACGACATGGCCGCTGTCGATTTTATGCATCATGAAAATCCACCGACTTGGGCTGGGGTCGAACCCGCAACCTTGGGTGCAGAGGGACAGCGACAAACCAACTACGCCACCCAGTCGCCTAACGTCGTGTTAAGCGTCATCGTGCTTTTCCAATGAAGGTACATGTGTTGATTACATTCGTTGGATCGCCTCGTCGCATTGATTGTGAAAAGCCGGCTCTCTAATCTATCTGGCGTCGATGCTCCATAAATGTTTCTTTGAGAATGCGCGTCTTAGGTCTTAGTAAAGATGGTCCCCCAAAAAGTTTTGGTAGTCCACTGGTCGATCGCGATTGCCTACACTTGACTTGGCGCCTCGACAGATTAGCGTACATCAGCTCTTTAACATGTTGGGTCTCGTTTGATGCAAAATGGCCTCGTGGCCCTTGCGCCATAAAACACTAATTAATCTATCCATCTACATGGAGGGTCTTCAGTGGCACAGGACTCGAGCCCGTGATTCGACAACGTTGGCCACGAGTTTGCAACCATTACGTATATTATGTTGGAATAAATTAGATGTATAATATTTCTGGAGTGATGATGATGTCGTATCCATGACGGGACCTAATCAAATAGTGATGGCCTGTGATGAATTAAACCGTTCTCAATTTGATATTTCTGGAGTGATGAAAGAAAATTTAAAAATAATAATAATATTTAACTGTTAGCAACATAATGAGGTATACTCTCAGACAATTTAGAGTTGTATATTTAGGGATATTTGAGAACCTTTCTAATCTTAAGCAACAATAAAATAAATTATACTTTTAAAAAGTGATTGTAAAAAATCAAAAAGAGGAAAGCTTAATTTGTTGTTAAATGAACTTGGATATTTATTATATTATTTATTGACTGTTAAATTTTTTATTCACTCACCCGCAAATTGGTATTTAAATAAAGCTGTCAACTTTGCGAATTTATATCTGGTCTCTCTTACATTTTGAGAAGGTATTTAGGATCCGATTTAATTTTTAAAAAAAACTAAATTTACAAATGTCTAACTAGACCTATACTCAGATACTCATCAGAAATTTGGACAATGGCACAAAATGATGGAAATGTCCTTGGTGCTTTTGAGCGTCGGATTCTAAGAGGTATTTTTTGGAGGAACTTAAGTGGATGCCATCTGGTACTGACGCTTGAATTTAGAACTCTACCGTGCTTTCTGGGAACTAAATGTTCTCAAATACAGTTGAACCTCTACATAACGAACCTCTATATTGCGACTTTTTCTTTATAGTGAACTTTTTCCTGGAACCTTGAACATTTCACGATTTTCTTCGTAAAATAACCTCTCTATAGCGAAGTGCATTTTCTATATAACGAACTTTTTCTTTTGTGATTCAATTTTTTTTCCTCCCTATTTTTAACGTATTTCTGAACATTTCAAGTTATTCTCTCTTTAACACATTTTATGATGGTCATAAATCTTATTAGCTGCCTAACCCGTCGAGAGCAATAGGGTTCTCGGGTGGGTTTCTCTGCCTAGAAAGGGAATTTAATACCCCAAGAGTAACTAACTGGAAGACTATACGATAAAAAAAAATAAAAAGAGAAGCCTGTTGAAAAATTCTTGAGAAGGCCGAGACCAACCCGGAACTGTCGTGCCTTAAAGAAGAAATTTATTATGCAGTTTATAATTGTTTCCGGATTTGTGGATTTCGAAAGTAAAATAATTAAAGTATTTCAATTTCAATTTATAAAATTAATGTATAAAAATGTAAAATGTCACCGTGGAAAAAAATTTTTTTTAATTAAAATTTCTTTTCTTTGCTTAATTTGCATTTTGTACTAGGTAAAGAATATATTTATACTAATTAGGGTCGTAGTTAAATAACAGCAAAACTTTTAAGGGATTATTTTTTAATTTCTATATCAGAATTATAATTAGAATACATGAATAAAATCTTTCTTTTCTAGACCAGAGAATCCTGTGTTATTACTTTTCAGCATTCAGACAATATTATGGTGATTTTAATAGGCAAAAATTTTACTTCGCGATTTAAAATACTATGCAAACCGCATACTTTAATGGAATATTTTCATTTGTAAACAATAGTCGTGGCATTCGTTATTTATTTCATAAAAGAGTTCAAAAATCTGAAAAAAAAGAAGTTATTTTCTTATGCGGAATGTAGAAAATGCTAATACCACCGTTGTTTCTTTTGGAAGATTGTTTTATGAGTTCTATAGCAAATTAAACGACATTAGAGGGAAAAATTAATTTCAGTTTTGTTATAAGAATTTAGTTCGTTTGTAATTCTAAAATTAAATAGAGAAGAAACGCATTTAAATGAATATGCTGGTAGGGATTTTTGTATTCAAGTAAATATTTTATCCCCATTAATGGTCTTTTATTTTGTATAAAAATATTTTAATTAACATTTTTCTCTAAAAAACTCTTCAAATTTTTAAATTACTTTTTTGTGTTTTGAAACCATTTCTTTTAAAATCCTCCAAGTTTTGTAAAGTAAATTGCAATGGCTTGCATTTGTTTTGAAGTTCTTTTTATATTCAGTCATAAAAGTACATTAACAGGGACATTTCACTTTCCCTACGTATCGGAACACGTTAGATACCACACTCCAAACCATATAGCTGGATTCAACAGTGAGAGTGTCGAAATTGTGTGAATTTTCGATGTTTAGCAAATATTTTTCTACGTGTTCCTCGTGGCCAAAGTAGTCATATTCTCAAACTGCCGAGCATTGTTTCTATCGTGTCGTGGGTTTAAATCCTGATACCACTGAAGAACCATCGTGTTGTGGTTGTTTCTAAGGCCATCTGAAGGGTTAGATTGAGGCCCACGCAATTCATCGCGGCAAAGGGCGTCCGTAGCTTTGAGCACCATTCAGGCGACAGTAAAATTTAGCTCGATTTTGAGGTAGAACACCCTGAAAGTGGTCAGGGGCCTTCCCCCCTTTCCCCAATCTCACAAGAGGTCAGGGGGCTCGACGGCTAATTAGAGTACCCTCCATGCCACTGTAACGTCTTCGTCTCGCAGCTGTGATTGGCGTCTTTGTGGAAATAATCACCACACGTGCAATTTTGAATTATTGCGTAGTACCATCTTGGATCACCCGCCGACCTTTGACATCACGAGGTACCCTTTCCCGTCGCTAGCAGGATGTAACGAGATGCTAAAACGCACCGCCCACTGATCTCCGAGCAAAAGAGAGATGCCTTGACCCCTCGAGAGAAGCAGACGCGCGAAAAGGGAATTCTCCTCTCACAAACCACTGTTTTAAACTCTAATAATCTCAACAATAAGTTTAATAACTTCAATGCATAATGTGACATAAATGAGCTAAATATTTAAATTAATCAAAATCCGTTACCGTTATTTATCTCAAACATCCTACCCAAGGCACTATAATTTTAACCATGCTTCCTGAAATTCCGAACTTCAGGCACACAAGCGCCATTAACCGGATGGGAACCAGATACCTCGTGCAGAGAGTTTGATCTACATGCCCAGAATTTAGTACGGTTGTGGAAAGTAAATGCTCATAAAGGTGTCATCCGTCATGCCGAAATTCAACAACGGTTGATCCCAGTCTCACGTAATGAAACTCTGCATTAATCAGACAATCAACTTCTGTTACCCTAGTGACCATGGCACCCTAGTGGTTAGGATCATGAATTCGGGGCCAGAGTGTCACGAGTTTGAGTCCCAGGCCACGGTTGTTCCCCTGTTGGGAAAGCCGGTTTTTTAAACTGTCGAGGTTCAAGGTCTTCCTACTGGTTGCTGTTGTGTTTATTTTATCCTGTATACATCGAAAACTTGCGGGCATCATCGCGATTTCAACTAAAACTCCTTTGTTCTTTGCCAAATGAATTTCCGACAAGTCGATAAGTAGACGTGAAATATTCAAATTAGGGATCCTGATAAATAGTAGAAATTTATGTACCTGGGGCTGGAAGTAATATTTGAGGTCTATGTTTCGTTTAAGCAGTGAGGGAAATCCATTGAAGACTTAATCTATCGGTGCTAGTGCGTTCAAAGTTAAGGTGTTATTCTACAAGGATAGCTGTCACCAAATTTCGCAAATTGTTTTCCCAAGTTGAAGATTCAATATGAGAAATAAAGATTAACGCTTACGTTGGATTGGGGAGAATTTTCCCAGCTAGCCGTGGGAAGGAGTATGTATCCATATCAATTCCTGTCTATCTGTATATCGAGCTTCGTTAACAAGAAGTATTGGGTTTTTAAAGCAACTCGCGTTTCGTAGCCAACCATCACTATATCATCGAAGTTCCAAGATCTTGAATTTATGTGTATAACGTAAGTACTAATACTTTGTTCAATCTTTTTGTAAAAAAATTTTTCAGTTACTTGTCTTTATTATGAGCTATTTAATTGAATCAGCAATTTATAGAAGGGAATGAACTCGCAAACTGTTTCCTTATAAAAATATTCTCCCCCAATCTCACAATTTTTCTTATTTATTTTTTCTAAACCTAAACTTTCGTGCGAGATTCTTATATTATTATTTATGTTACAATAATATAGCTATTTCATAAACAAAGATATCGGTTATAAAAATTAAAATATATTTTCCTTATTTCATATAACTATTATTGATTTTATTTAAAAATAATTTGTTTTAATTTTTAAATTTTGATGTATTTTCGGAAATTTTGGGAGCGACAATTACATTTCCGGGATTTCCCGGACGTTCCCTTGAATGGAAAAACCAGGGAAATCAGAAACCCTAGTTACAACTGAAGTAAATAATGCCTCAGAAATTCCGAGTGAAATGTTTAATGCAAAACATTGAGAAAATTATGCAATTAATGTAACATTTATGCAAATAACTCTTATTTTTTCATATATAGATATCGAAAGTAAGGTTTGTGTAAAAAAAATCTGTGTTCATTTAAAGAAACTGAGAACTTCACATCGGTTGTGCTCACAAACATTACTTTTGTTTTAATGTTTGAGAAAACGATCCTATAACTTGTCTCAATTTTTCCAAGTAGATGACAAAAATATCCTACAAAATGATATTTACACTTCTATTTATACATTTTGCTTCTTTTATTCCGTGTTTAATGTTAAACAAATGCAAAACAGCTCAAGAATTGGCAAACGTAATTGGAAACAAGCACAAAGAAATTTATGAGTTTTTGTCATTACTATTAAATTCAATGATCATCAATGATCACGTGCAATTCAGTTGTATAATTCGTTCGAAGCGATCAATTTCCGCGTAAAATTGAAACAACAGCATAACTTTCATGACTTTGTATTCGAAAGTTTGCTATCGTCAAATGTATCCGATAAAAATAAAAGTTAATTGAGGTTATTTTTCCCTATTCCTTTTTTAAATCCTGTAGTTTTTTAGGGTGGAGGGAGAGCATTGAACGATAATATGATTTCTAAATGCTATTGACTTCTTCATTCGGCGCCTATATTACGAAACAATGTGCTTGTTTCTGTGTTAAGTATCATCACGCTATTTATCTGCGTTGTCAAAGACAACACAAAGATCATTACACAGGACAAACCACGCAACTAGCTTGTCACAGCATCCTTTAAACGCACTAATAATCGGGCACATCTATCATGATCCAGTTTGCGTGGTGTCCACAATCCGCCATTTATAAAAGATTTTAAAACAATCGATATTGTCCCATAGGTGAACTTTTTCAAATGTAGGAAATGTCCCCGCTATGAACAACCAAGTTACTTCCAGATCAATCGTAATTTTTTGAAACTCTCTAATAAATTATTTTGAAGTCGCGACAGTCTAGAGCAGGGGTACTCAACCTTTTTTCCCTCTGGGCCGCATACATATGTCAGCTATTTCACACGGGCAATATTCATATGTTAGTTATTTCACGTGGGCCGCAACATGAGGATAAATGAGGGAGGGGGGAAGAAATACTTTAAGACCAAGATAACAATGGAAATTTAAAATGTGAAAAATTGATCAAAATATTGCAACTCCTGTTTTGATCATTGGTGTGGTAATACGTAGATGTGCCGTTTCAGGTGTCATCCGCAGCAGCGGTAGCCTGGGGGTCAAGGTCACGGCTGACATGTCATGAGTTTGAGCCTAGTATTGCTGAACACCCGCCGTGCAGAAAGGCTGATGCACTTTAAATCTGCCGGGGCTCAAACGTCCTCCCGTTGGTGTAGTGTGGAAGTTAGGAGAGGGAGCGCCAGCTCAGGTGTCGTCCTCGTCATTTGAACGTAGCTTAAAATTACGAAGTCCATCTCCAGTAGCCATTGTGTTACTTCATACGGCAAAGTTAATATAACTTTCTCCCTCTTCCCATCTTGGCGTTATTCTGGGCTTGGCATTGGCACATGCCAAGCGACTCCTATTTTCAACAAGAAAGAATTTTTGTAATTAAACCACTGGTATAAGCTTGGGTAGTTTTTGTCGTTCTTTAAAGTTTTTGTAATTATCCATGTATTGCAGCACTTTTATTACACGTAATATTTTCATGCAATATTTTTCACTGCACAAGTCTATTAGTTATTTTAAATGTTATCGCCTCACTGTATGTCACTGAAACTATCTTTGTAATATGTCCTAGTGATCAGAGAGGTAATCACAAAATGGAAAAAAATGAAGCTAATTTGTTATCGGTACGCTAAGCACCAAACGTCTTTTTTGGCGCGATTTCAAAATCGTGTCAAAAAGACGTTTAGCATCAGTATTTATCAATATAAGCCTTGTACTAACAACTCGACGTGAAAATAATTTAGAGAAGTGACTTGTCCCTGACAAAAGAGTTTAGTTACATAGATTTCGAAAGAAGCAAAAATATACTTATATATACCTTTTTTTGTAGAAAACAAATTAGAAAATTACAAGCAACAGATTTAAAAAATAGAATGTTAGAAATTTAGAAAATAACAAGGTGGAAAAAAGCAGAAGCAAGTAATATAAAAAGAAATTTTTCTGTCAATTCTTACTTAGATCAACAAAGAAAAATTTTATTTTGGCTACTTTTTAATAAATAGTTACAATTAATATAAATAAATATATACATAGGACAGAATCACAACATTAATTGGTTATTAATTTTTATTCATTATCATAAAAGTATCGTTTTGTCATCCAAAATAATCGTGTCTATAAAATTTCAGTTCAACTGAATGTTTTAAAACGTGAGAATTTTTTTTTTTTAAGTTTTGATTTAAGTCGCTAAAAATGAAACCAACGTGGCTGTATCTGTAATTTAAGTAATTAGTTTCAGTCAATTAATTTTAATTAACTATAATTAAATTATCATTTTTTTTTTACCCAAAAGAATAGTGTATAGAAAATTTAAGCTCAAATGAGCGCTTTAAAATGTGAGAAAAAAAACCTTTTCAAGTTTTGACACAAGTCGCCAAAAGGGTCACTAAGTCACCAAAAATGAAGCCAACGTGGCTGTATTTGTAATTCTTTAAATAATTAGTTTCAGTCAATTTTAATTAATTATAATTATATGACTTTATTGTCATCCAAAATAATCATGTATATAAAATTGCAGCTCAACTGAGCGCTTTAAAATGTATTTTATTAACGATTGAAAATTCCACCAAGATAAATAAATATATGAGAGTGTGAGCTAATAGTAGGAATTGAAAAAGGGTGTTAAAAATTCGGGAGTTGCTTGGCTCTCGCCAAACGCAGAATTACGTCAAGGCAAAATATACGTATTGAACAAAGTCAACATACCCATAAGTGTTGTTCATTCTGAATAATTTTAGTTGATTAACTGTTCCAAAAATATCGTTTGGTAAAAGATAAGGATGATCATTGGACGAGTTACCTCCTCCTAGCACTGTGATTATCCCTATCGGTATTGCATAATGTACACTTTATTGCCCATAATCGAATACTTCGAAACCCACTGCGCTCTCTTTGTTTCCGGAAAGGAATTAGGGACGCGCTTCGGTTTTAATTGACTTAGTAGCCCGTAGGCTCATGGTACCTCATTAATAGTCGCCTGGCGGGGAAACGTGTGGGGCCTGTCGAAGCTAAGCGTGTATTGCTTATGCGCATTTGTTAAAGATTCCGGAGGGGGGAGTTGTGGCTTGAGAAGGGGGGTGCAGAAGGATATATTTGCATGGAGATGGGGAGAAAGGAAGGGATATCGTTTGGCGCACGAGGCATTTTCGATGAGAGGAGATTAATAGTTTCAGTTCTCCTTTAAAGATTAAATGGTGGGTTTTACGCGCTGCGTAGGAAGGGGGACATTTGATGTATGGTATCGATAGAATTCTAATCTCAAAGTTAAATATTCTTGTACTAATGTTATTGTGTGAAAATGAAACTGCATGCATTAATTCTTATTTCGCGATATTATATTTTATTGTTATTTATTTATAATCTTAGCTTAATTTAAAATTTGTCTTTGTAGAGATGCGGAATGAAATACTTACGATCGAAGTAAGAAAAATATTTTAATTATTAAAAGAAAGATAGAAACTAAGATTTTTTTTAAAAAAGAAATAGAATTATTGTTTTTTTTATAAATCCTTAAAGCTCTAAGCAATTAACCAAATATAACTTGGCCACAGTATCCAAATGGTCAAAAATGGTCGCGAATTAGTGATCGAGACATGGGTTTGAGTCCCTATGCCACTAAATATATCAACACTGGGAAATCGTAGCGTGGTGTGGAATTTCGGAAGAAGGTAGGTAGGATCCCAACTCGAGTGTTGACTTCGTCACTTGACTGAATGACAAGATTTTTTGCCAACAATTCACCTCGCGTGAGTGAATGAATATTAACGTCGCACTGTTCAGCTACACGAGGGCTTTTTGCGACGGACCACGTAATTTTAAACCATGGCCAAGTGACGTGGACGACACCTGAGCTGGCACCGCCTTCTCCTAACTACCACACCACACTAACAGGAGGACATTTCAGCTCTCGGCATATTTAACGTGCGTTGCTGCCCTACACGGCGGGTCTTTAGTGGTACTGGGCTCGAACTCATGGCATGCCCGCCATGATCCGATACTTTGACCACTGGGCTACCGCTGGCGACAATTCACCTCGCATTTCTTTCAAGTGCGATGTTGCTAAGCAACGTTTCAATCAAAAACCACCACGGAAACTGTTACTAGTTAATTCTTTAAAACTTCCACTTCAATTTCCCGCGAATGCGAGTTAAATATACATTTATGTTCAAGAAATAATAATAAGCAAAATATCGTCTTATCCAACTTATGATGATGGAACAGAGTTTCTCATGAAGAATGATCGGGCATTTTTTTAATTGAACAAGGGTATTGTTACGAATTTTGGGCAATTATAATGATGAACTTTATCTTAAAATAGTGTAAATAGTTTAAATCACCATGTTTAATAATATTACTTTTTGTTGCATTTATTTATCATTCGCAAACGACGCCGACTCCTTCGTTACAATGGAGTTTCAATGGGAACTTGGTGAAATTATGGAGATGTGTTAACATTAAACCCTTTTTCAATGGGCGACCCTAAAGGCTTCCGAAACGGAAAAGCCCATACCCCGTCTGGGATTTTGGGGAAAAAGCAGGGAAGGTACCCCGCAGACTATAATTAGCAGCCGCTTCTTGAAACTGAATTCGTTCAATTTCAGCTACTGAAGTGTTCACTTCGGGGTGTCTGCCTATGTCCATGTTGCTTCAGAATGCACTGTTAATTTAGAATCTAATAAGACAATCTGATTTAGAGAATCTATTAAGATAATCTGATTTAGAATCTATTAAGGGGTCTCAGGGGTGTTAAATTTTTCTAGAGAGCTGAAATATAAACAATTTTTCAACAGGTATAATTCATTTTAAATTAAATTTAATGGATTCGAATCTTTAACATTATTTATAAAGAATAGGGCTTCAGAAAATATAAAAATGTTTAAATATAATCATAATTCTAAAATCATAAGCATATAGAAAATTTATGATAAATAATAATTATTTTTTGTGTTGCACGCTATTTTCTAAATAATTCGTGCTAAAAATATGAATTCTATCGAAATTTTATAACTAAACTGAATAAAGTTGTTTTAATTATTTAGATATTGAATGGTTTTTAATGGAACTCATCAACAGGGAATTTATATAATCGCAACAGTGACTGTCATAGTTTACTGTAACACTTTCCACTTGATATCAAGAGAGACAGTCGTGGCCATGGCAGCCCAGTGATTATGGTCATGAACTCGTGGCCAAAGTATCGTGGGTTCGATTCCTCGTGCCACTGAATACCTGCCGTGTAGAGGAGGTCGATGCACGTTAAATCTGCTAAGGCTCAATATCCTCCCGTCGGTATGGCGTCGTAGTGAGGAGAGGAGAGGGAAGGGCAGTTCGGGCCCTCGTGTCGTAAAAAGCATCTAAAAGAGGAATTCAATATTAATTATCTTGTTGAGAATTTAAAAACCACTACTTTTATGCTTTTTAATAAGTTAAACAAATGAAAAGTTCCGTTGTTAAGGTGACTTAAAATAAAATTCCATTGAAATGGGGTGATGAGAAACAAAACTCCAAGGAGAAGTAAGAATAGTGGATAGGAACCAATTACTCTTAATGATAAATGTAACTTTCTTAATCAAGTGACTCTTAATTAAGAGTTCAGTAAGCAATTATCTAATTTTAGATAGTTTCTTAGCTACTCTTCAATATTGAAATTGTTCTGCGGGAATTCCAATTAAAATCGTTCTCTTATTTTGCTAATTAACCCTAAATTCATTACGAGACAACCTTGAAAAATTGAATTTAATTAGTATTTTTCAATGGCGGTGGTATCTTCAAGTGAATTGTAAATGAAGGAGGAAATTGTAAGCGACCTTGAAAATTCTATTTTACAGTCAAGTTCCTTCATGTAATATTAATGTCCCCCTTTTGATTGAAATGTGTAATTTCAATTTGAACCTCCTATTTTGCACCTTTTAAAGAAGGATTTCACATTCAATTCCTACTATTAATTCACTTCTATCCATATATATATTTATTTATAAATATATTTTTCTTCGAATTTTCAATCGTTAATAAAATACTTTCTATTCATCTATTCAAGTTCACATATATTTTTTAAACTTGTAGTGGATGACGCTTGATGATAATACAATTTTTTCAAATATTAATTCATTAAATTTTATTTCTTAACTTTGAATTTATTCTGCGTTATTTCTGTCGAAGTTACAAGTAGCGGCAACAGGTGGCGCCAGTACGTTTTTCTAAGAAATAGGAATTGACTTTAAAAAATGTTATATTACAATATTAGGCAATATTTGAGCAGATTACAGCAAAACATAGAACTTTTACAGCAAGTTCATTAGAAAAGGGTCGAGTTTTGCAATTGAAAAACCCATGTTTTTCATATACTTTAGAGCAGGGGTGGGCAGACTTTTTCAGGGAACGGGCTACTTCTAATTTTTTTAAGGTGTTGCGGTTCAGCTAGTGGCGTAGGTGTGGTGAAGTAAGAAAAAGGTCTACAATATTTATCACAACTTAATAATAAATACAGAATATGTACTCACCTACTTACCTACAATAAAAACATATTCAAATCCTCTTTAAAAAGAAAACGTAAGCTAAGAACATTATGACATCCATAAATATAATAATGTCAAAAGATGCATTTATTAGCAAACAATTCAAAATATACATTAAAAACATTTAGTTCGTAAGTTAGTTCTCGTAATTACAGACAGTAGAAGACTTAGTTAACATACTGTCAATCAATCGAGAATATTTCGGTATAAATTAATAAATGCTAATCTTCAGACGTTCACCTTAAAATGCCTTAGTGGTCCACCGGTCGATCGCGATCAACTTAATACTCACCCCGGCTTTAGAGACTAAGCCATTAATATGCTGTGTAAATTCAAGTTTTATGTTGAATGGAACTCTCTTAAGAGGAGCAACAGAGTTTCAACGAAATAAGTTGTATTATGAGCGCACTGCACTTTAGAATCGTCCCATTTTTTACATGTATCATCTTCCGAGAGAACGTAAAAAGAAAATGCGTTTTCTTTTGAAAACAACTATGGGGAAAAAAACATTCGAATTTACAATTTTAGCTTTTATTTTACAAAAAAAGGATATGAATTCTCTTTAAAAGAATAAAAAGTATGCTTTTTAGAAATCTCGTTATCTGATTCATTCATGCGCAAAACAGAATGAGAAAAAAGAACCATTCATTTTTTTAAGTCGCTGTTTCTTTCATCTTTTAACATCTTCTAACATCTTCTTTAGCACAGCACTTCAAATATAAAAGAAAGAGTCACTCAGTTGAAATTAAACTTCAGTTATAGATGTATGTTGCTCCTCGTCTGATGCTTCAGAGAAAGGCTTTCGAGATTGAATCTGATACAGATTTAAAAACTATAATGGAGGACAAAAATGTGTTTTAAATGTTTGCAAATCCGATTGAGAAATTTCTTTTCAAAAGGGTGTTGTGACGTTTGGGAAAATGGATGGGTAGCGTGAGACTTAAAAAATTAAATTATTGAGATTTATTACGTCTACAGTTATCAATTACAATATTTACATTTAGATAGTTATTCAAATAACTGAGTATGTGGCGGTGTGATATCTATATTATATAAACCAGTACTAGTCATCACGCGAAGACGATCGTTTTGGCGTGATAGCTTAAGGTATTCGACTACCCTAAAATCATGATTTTTTTCAAAAATGGACAAAATCTTTTTATGATTTTAATTTATAGACCATCTTATTAGCTTCATAAAAATACCAAGCTTTTTATGTTCCATTCACTAGAACAAAAACTACAAGTGTTTTAATAAAAGAAAATGTCAAACTTTAAAATGCATTTTACTCAAAATGTGTTTTTTTCGTAAAACTCAAACGGGGACAGTGATTGCTCAAAAAGTTATGAAAATAATTTGCTGAAATTTTTTGTGAATATTTTGTATAACAGTAGAAGTGTTTTAACCTTCAGATTTATCAATCACTGTTTTATTTCAAAATTTATAGTTCTTTGTGTGAATATAATCACTGTTTTTTTAAGCAATTTCATATAGTCACTAAGATAGAGAGCTCTAGATTTTGTAAAAATTAAAATATCTGTTATCCTGAAGGTCATTTCAAACATGAATAACAAATTAACACATTAAAATTGAAAAATTAAGAATTTGTTCAAAAATTTTTGTACAGAGCGGGGGCCACTTTTATGTAATTTTTTGTACATTTTCAACAGTTTTTTCCCATTTTAATAATATGTATATTTTTTTTTCTGTTTTCAGTTTTACGATTTTTTTCTTAAAATATACTAAATAAATCTAAAAATCAAAAAATCCCCACATATCTCCATTTTTTCAAAAAAAAGTTGTCGCAAGTAGTCGGATACCTTAAGTACTCGCTTACGGAACAGAAGGTGCTCATATCGAATCTTTCTTCCTTCAAGTATTTCAATTCTACGAAGAGGAAAAACACCTCGTCACTTCTCAAGTATTTCAAGCTGATTACCTCTCCACTCTCATGGGGTGGAGCAGTCGTTTCTTATATCTCGAATTATAATCGAAATTTTGGCTCGTAAGTGGAATCCAGCCGTTGGTTTTTTCAAGGCCATCGGTTGTCAGCGTGATGTCAGATGAAAAGTCCCCGCGAGATTTTAGGATTGCACGTGTGGATATGAATGGTGTAATGCTATCTGCACAGGCAAAAAGCTCTTGCAACTGCGAGGCGGGAAAACGTCACTGTGTGTTTGAGATTTTGCTTGCAATCGAGAGGATTCAATGATTAAAAATGATTAAATAAATGGTTAACGTTTCCATTTTCGTTGAACATCTCTCTCACTGACATACGGTGCAACCTAAACGAATTTCCTAAGCTATGTGTAAAAAAATGTTTTTACGTAACTTAAGGGATAGTGTTGCCGCAGCTTGAATTTCTATAACAACCAGACAATGAGATAATTTTTTGAAGTTAGCTTCTTATGTGTGGCACGGTAGGGAGAAATTTCCGTTACGCGTTACCAGTTACGGTTACGGATGAACGTAAGGCAGAAATGAATGAAGTTCCGAATTTTCCCCACGTTTTAAAAAACGTCATCTAATTCATACTATCTATCTCAGACAAAAATTTTTTACAAAATCGGAAAGATCATTTTTTTCGTCACTATACGGTATATTTTTTCTTAAAATAATGATATTTTCTATTTTTTACGATTTTTTTTTAAATGAGCCAAAATTGATACACTTTTATAAAAATGGTTTTTAAATCATTCCCTTTCAGTTTCCTTTCGCGTTAATGAATTCATATTTTATCCTAAACAAGTTCATGCTTTTCTTTTAGAATCAGTCATTAAAAAACAAATGCCGAAATCTTTTTTTTACGAATTTTCAAAAGATACTCAAAATTTTAATTAAATATTTAATAGCTTCATTATTTATAAAAATAATCTAACGAAACTTTTTTTTCCATATGTAGAATAGTATTATCCGTATGTCCAAAATTGAAAAATGGATTAAAAATTCGGTTTTAAAATTTCTTTTGTGTTTTTCGTCTATTAGCCATTTTAAAAGTATTTCTTACTAAAGTATTATTCTTACATTTTTTTTAAAAAATTACCGTTGTTTGCAATCGATGTGTGAAATATCAAACCATTAACTTTAAAATCATGCCTTCAAAAAATAAGAAGTTTAATACAAAGCGCAATTTTACGAAAAGCCAAGAGTTGGCAACGAAACCCAGTTGCGCGCCAAATTAGCAACCTTCTTTATATGAGGGAGTCAGTGAATGTTTGTTTTGTTTTTACGTTATCTAGAAATCAAATTATAATCAATTTTATAAATTAAAAAAATCTGAAGTGAGTCTTTAATTTACCGGAAGTAGGCATTTAAAAGGTTCTCAAAATCTGTCAAAAATTAGTTTAAGGAGAGTTTGTTGGATATACAGTTTTAAAATTCTTTTAAGGAAATAATATATAAACAATTTATTGTTTTAAAATTTAGTGGCAACACAACATTTCTTCCAATAGTTTGGCAATAAAAGATTGCGTTTCAAAATTTTCAATCGAATGGAATTTCTAAATCCAGTTAAAGAATTGAGTTTTTAAATCATATATATGCTTCGGTATAATTAATTTGATAGTTGTGAAAGTGTTATATAGTGCTTCATTAATTTGTATTTTAAGTCTACATTGGACAGTAAAAAAAAAAAAAATTTAATTTTTTACAAACATGCCCCAAATTTTTACTGGCTCTATGTGTGTGTGTGTGTTGCCTTAGAACTAAAACCATATAAAAAAATTAGTGAGAAAAAAATGAGTATAGTTTTTAAGAAATTTAAAAATTTCAAAACGTTCCATGCGTTTTGATTTTTCTTAATTTCATATTTTCACCTGATTTAACTTCTTTAAGCAATTCTTTACAAATGTATGCATAAATATAAAATTTTGTGAACTAAATGAAGTCATGCGTCAAGCTAATCAACAAGTTT
The DNA here is from genome assembly GCA_019973955.1 of Trichonephila inaurata madagascariensis. NCBI lineage: Eukaryota > Metazoa > Arthropoda > Arachnida > Araneae > Nephilidae > Trichonephila > Trichonephila inaurata. The sequence goes on from BMAV01011203.1 coordinate 40,184, forward strand.
CTTCTATACTTACAAAAATTGGAAACGGCGAACAACTGGATAAAATGGAAATAACTCAGATTGGGTCTCGTTTTTGTACTGTGGAAGAAGCTGAAGTAAGATGTCCTCAAGGTATACGATTATTCAACACTAACCACGTGACTTGCGTCATATCCGTGAAAAAGTTGGTTGATTGCCCACCTCTCCGATTGGTCAACTTACCCACCTTCCGATTGGGGGTCTCCGGACCCGGGAACATCTATCAACGGTTGTATGAGTTGCAGTGTGTGTATTACGATGTAGACAAATAGCTCTCGCAGCAAAATCGTGCCTTTCTGAAATTTTTTTTTAGATTGTTGCCTACATGACGATGCGTTCGGCGGCTAATTTGCTTTTTTAATTTTCATTTGTTGAATTATTATTAATTCTAGTCAGAATGCTTAAATCAAATGCGCAAAGAGGAAAAGAGTTTCGTGAAAGAAAAAGAAGAAAAACTAGCTGCAAGTTCAGTCGAAAAAGTGAAACCCCAGAAAAATAGTGTAAATTCATCAAGCGCTATTGTCCAATCTCCATCAGAGTACATGAGAGAATATCGAAAAAATTGCAAAATACTTTCTTAATGCCGAGTTTAAGGGATGGGAATGCTATTGAGACTCTTCTAATGACAGCACAGATTAATACGGACTTTGTGAACCACTCTGTGCCATCAACTACAGAGCCCTCAACAAGTCTAGTGCTTTTTTGAAGTGATGCATGGGAATCGATAATAAATTCTATCTTACATTACAAAGATTATGATTCTTAAAAAAAAATGCTCACAAAGATTTTCGAAAGCGATTCGTTGATAATCCTTTCTGTGTCACAGGTATTCAATTTGTTATAGATTATGGTTTAGAGATGATTTGAGAACGCCTGGAATTTTTTGCTCAGCACAAAAATATTTTACCGGGAATTAATTTAGAAGACATTACAGCATGCTACAATTGCCGACAAAGTTTAAGTAGGAAAAGTATACCAAATTTATCAAAATGCAATGGTTTTGTATATCCAGAAATTCTAGCACATCTTCCTACTTCGGATTTGGTATCAGAAAGGCTCATTTCGCCACGCGAATACCTTTCGTGCAAATTAGGCGATTTAGACATGCACATGGTCAGTTTAGAATATTAGGGCAAATAATGAATGTTCCATCGTCTCCAAAGAAGTTTCACTTCTATCGCGTGTTTATTTCGCAATTATGTTACAATTTGTTTAAATCCGGCGACTACACTACAAAACGACGGTTAGATCTTAAAAACAGTGGTACTTTAAATTCTTTTCTTGTCAAAAAAAAGTACTCTATAACATGCGTCGGCAACCTGTGGCACACATTTCAGCGGTACCAGGCCCGAACTCGTGACACGCCGGCCACGAGTCCGTGACTTTTGATCACTAGGCTACAGTGGCCACTCTTTCAAGTCGAAAGTAGAATTCAATTTAATGCTCGTCGTTCACCATTGGCTACTTTAAGATTTACAACACATTGTTAGTTTTACCGAGAAAATTCTTATTTTTTCAAATGTTTTACTTATTTTTTTTTTATCCTAATCGCAATTCCTACCACATATTTATCAAATGGCTACTAAAAAAAAAGGCTGATGTATTTGCGGTTTTTAAGACTAGTGGGCGAATGAATATGGATTCGTTCACACACACACAAAATGATCGTTCTGCATTCGTATTTTGTCAGAAAGCATCCAATGTCACGTCAAATGTACAAATACATTTTCAAACTAAATATCACCCAATGAGTACACAGTAGTAGCCTAGTGGCTATGGTCATTAACTCGCCACCGGAGTGTCGCAGGTTTGAGTCCTGGAGCCACTAAAGAACTGCCGTGTAGAGGGACAGATGGACGTTAAATTTGTCGATACTCACTGTCCTCTAGTTGGTGTGTTGTGGTAGTCAGGAGGGGAAGGTGCCAGCTCTGGTGTCGTCCTCGTCACTTGACCTATCTTTTCAATAGCCCTCATGTTGCTTTAGAATGCGCCATTAAAAAACTTATTAAATTCGAGGAATTGAGCAAAGAAATTAAATAAATGAATTTTATTTATTAATATGATTTTTAAAAACCCATATAACATGAAATAAAATACATTGAGTTTATTAGTTAACTAAGAAATATTTTTAGCAATAATTAAAAATATAAGCAAAAAAATAATGTAATTAAGCTCGTACAATAGATACATATGATGTATTATGCACATACAGTTTTAGTTAAGCACGTAAATCTATTTTTTACTACGCAGAACACACTTATATTACCATCAACAAAGAGTGTAATTTTAATATGCGCAGGATAGGATTGCAGTTACTACTTCTTTTGTGAGTGAGTGAGAATTTAATTAATAACATTTAAAGTTTCCACGGCGTTGCTAGCTTTTCTTTAACTTGCCGCGGCGCAGGCTTAAAATTAATCCTCCTGAGGAACTTTAATGAGATTTAACCCAACCGTAATGACTATGTTTTAATCAATATAAACAAAATAATACTCACCTAAAAGAGAAAAGAATTTAATAACTCTTGATGAGATATGTAGATCTCTGTTGATGTAGTATGGTAGTTAGGGGGTGCCACCTCAGGTTTTGTCCTTGTGAGTTGACCTTGGTTCAAAATGACGAGTCCGTCGCCAAAAGTCCTCGAGTAGCTGAACATTGCGACGTTAATATTCACTCACTGTCTCCCCGTTATAAAATAAACTTTTTAATTGAGGTGGCAAGGCTAGGGTTTTCCACTGCGAGGTCAATATGTATGCATGCAACCGCAACTACATGTAAGTATACATGATTTTGATAAGCTGTTTAAAAAAAAATGATATGCATACAAACTATATATATATAAAATTAGTTGATTACTAAAATTTAGTTTTCTTTAGGTATTGGAAAAAGATTCTGTTGTAATTTCACACTTATGTTTTCTAGGTCTTGATTGTTTGAAGAGGAAAAATAAATTGCTCCTCATAGGGGAAAGAACTGAAATATTTGAAGAAAAAAATGTGCTCCATTTCCGAAAGGTTGCCAAGACAAACTGCGCCAAGTTTTACTTTCGTTGCCGTACTTCTTTTCGAACTAATATCAAAGTAAGTGGAAAATTTATTTAGTTATTTTGATGTTATATGTTAAAAAAAATTGTGTAATTAGAAAATAATGTGTGTAATGTTGAAAAATTCTGTTTGTAAATATTTTAAATAGGTGAGCTCGTGTAAAAAAAAGGAAAATTAATTAAATTATTTGTAATGTATATTTGTAAATTATTTGTAAAAGTATTTTATTAATGATTAAAAATTTGAACTATATATATATATATATATATATATATATATATATATATATATATATATAGGGTGAGTGTGAACTAATAGTAAGAATTAAAAAAATATGCCACAATAAAAGTCATAAAAAAATTACTTTTCAACCTTTATTATATATAATATAATATATTGAAACATGATTAAAATTCCAATTTATTTGATAATATTTCTTTTAGCGATTTACAAGGATTAGTAATTTTTATTTTGATCTTCAAAATGAGTTTCATTTGAACATTTAATTATTTTTCTTGAAAATTTTATCTCCGATCTGGCGACAGAAAAAGTAGCAGTGGGAAAAATCCATTTAATAATTCTCGGAACATTCGCATTATCTTAATTAAACCTAATCTCACGTAAAATATTTTGACGGAAAGTAAAACATCATCGCTTCCCGTGGTAATATGACGATAGAAAGAGAGGAATTTCCAATGTGCGTGATTAAAAAGTTTTGACGAGTCGCATGGCATATTAATTACGCTTTTTGCTCTTCCTTCGTTGCAAAAGTATCACCTCACAGATTGCGCCACTCAAGTTTCTTAATTAGATGACCTTTATTCTCATTTTGATTGAATCATACTCGAAAAATAGTACAGAATTTTATCCGAGTAATTTTTACTTGGTGCAGAAAAGATATGTTATTTTTATCAAAAATGAGATACCTCACATTTAGTGATAAATTTAAAGTAAAAAAAAGTAAAATAGCGTTTCGTCCCGCTGACAAAAGTTATTTGCATTACATTGAAAAACACCTTGTATGTTGTTTTCGATGCAATGATAAACTGTTTCTGGGAAAGATAGTTTAACAGGGAAAGTACTCCCCCCTCTTCCCCTCAACTCCAATAAGATTTATTATTTATTTATGAATTTTTATTTATCAAAAACTGGCCATTGACCATCAAGTCATTAGGCAACAAGTTCCCTAATATTTCTTCCTAATATAGTCCAAACTCTTAAGTGCAGAGCACACATCTATATGGGCAGCGTCCATGACGTCGAGAAGCACACAAAAAAACGAGTCAGATTAAAACAAAACAAAGGGGCACAAAGGTAGTCATGTCCAGTTAATAATCTAAACTCAGCCACAGCAGCAGCACGAGAAGAGTCCGAGACACAATTAGGTTTTATTAGCACCCTCCATGATTTATTTTCGGCCGCAGCATCTCGAAAGCATTTTTTATAGATCCTATTAATTTCAAGTTTTGCTGAGTGAAAAGGCAGGTTTCTAGTAGATCTTTGGAGAATATCAGTGCCTCTTTTTGCTAAAAGGTCCACCATTTCATTTCCCCAAAGGCCACAATGGGAAGGCACCCACTGAGTGAGTGAATTAGTGAATATTAACGAATGTGTACAACGTCTAGAAAATGCATCCTATTTAAAGTGTCATTTTAGACTTTAACGTCTCCGAGATGTCAAGAACTTCCCCAATAGTTGCCGAGAAGTGTAAGTGAATTTTTCGTCGCATTGTTCAGCTACACAAGGGCTTTTGGCAACAGACCTCGTCATTTTGAACCATGGTCAAGAGACGAGGATGACACCCGAGCTGGCACCATCCTCTCCTAACTACCACACCTCACCATAGGGAGGACGTTTGAGCTCTTGACAGATTTAATGTACCTCGCTTCCCTACAAGGCGGGTGTTGTGGTACTTGGCTCGAACTCTTGACATGCCAGCCACGATCTGATACCTTAACCACTAGGCTACCGTCGCCACGTCACCTACTGAAAGACAACCTTTGTCGGAATTCTGCTCAGAAACTCTCTGCAACTTTGGATTAGGGAACTTTGTTTGTCTTGGTTACTTGCCAAGGCCTGAAGGGCAGAACTTGAATCTGATAAAATTACAGCCTTATTAGGAATAGATACACAGCCAGAAATCTGATGAAGGGCCAAATGAATTGCCTCAATTTCACCAATTATAGAAACCCAAGAAGAGATGAATAGGGTGAGAGATTGGCGATTTTATCGCAATTTTCTGATAGATTTGGTGAACTCTTTGATAGATTTAGACGGGGGAACTCTTTGGAATCGAAGTTTCTGGAAATTTCTGTGAGGATTTGTAATGGACCTTTGAACGCGTGCGCTCGAGTCCAGAATCAGCTTGTGAGCTTGCTGTCTGCCATAAGACAAAGGGACTTTATTTGTGTGAGTTCCTGCTATTGGAACTGTTTTAGACAGACTTTTTTGGAACGTTGTAAAGCTTGCTCATAACGAGTACATTTTTTCCCATTATTGTAAATAATCTATTTAGTATTTTTTTGAGCATATGTCGCAGGGAATGATTAAATTAGAAATTTTATCAAATCCCTAAGGGAGATGATCAATTCACGCAAGATGTTAAAATAAGAACTCTGTAAGTTTATTTCCCTACGTAAAGCAAGTGATTTGATAAAATTCCTAACTTGTTTCTGTGAAATGATGAAATAATATTGTATAGAGTTTAGAAGTGTTTATATTAAGCAAATAGGGTGAATTATTAAAAGCAGAGTAAAAAGTAATACAACAATAATAATTGAACTATAAATTATTCATTCGAAATTAATAATAAAACTAGTATTTTTTAAAAAAGATATTTGTAGTAGAATTTCAAACATTTTTTATATACATTAATGTAGTACTTCAAAAATATTCTGCTTTATTCGTAACACCTTTTTTAGTTATTATTTCTCTTTTTAAAATAGCTTTTTATTTATCTATAAAGAGAGCGTGGTCGAATTCCGTAATTTGTTTTACATTTTTCAATTGAAGTTTTATCCAGTTCCTAATTTTCAGGCATATAAAAGTGATATATCAATCGAAAGATAATAATGCACATAATATATTTAAATAAAGCTAAAAAAATGATATTTAGATTATTTTGTTTTGGTGCGTCACGTCAGAAGCCAGGCGCTGCCTGGCACGGACGAGGACACAGAGGGGAGGTAAAGGGAGTGGTAACAAGTGAAAACAGAGCTCTACAAATTCTGACTTGTGTATTTCATCATTTCACTGAAACAGTTCAGGGATATGATCAAATCACTTACTTACATCAGGGAAATGACATCAGAGACTTTATTTTAACATCTTGCGTGAATTGTTCATCTCTCTCTTAGGGATTTGATGATAGCCCTAATTTTTTTCATCATTTTCCTGCGACACATATATGTCAATGCGTCTTCGTGAAGTCATTTGTTTATCCTTGTCCACAAATAATTTTGTTATTATTCAATCAATTGGAATCGTCGGCTGTATTTTTCCCACATGCAAATCTGCAACAATATAAAATATGCTTGAGAAAAAGATGTATTAACGTCGCACTGTAATCTAACACGAGGTCTATTGGTGACGTAACTCAAAATTTTGTTTCGGTCAAATGACGAGGACGACACTTGAGCTTGCATGCCCCTCTCCAAACTCTCACACCAAGATAACGGGAGGCCTTTGGACCACGACAAATTTGACGTGTATCGGCTTCTTCTACACGGCAAACTTTCAGCGGCACCAGTATTCGAACCGGCGGCACTCCGAACACGAGTTCGTGACCATAACCACTGAGCTACACAGCGCGGCAACATTATTCCTTATATAAGTCTTACTTATATATAACGACGATGTATGTGGGGACTATATTCTACTTCTATAAAAAGGAGAGAGTGCCATACTTAAAAATGCATGTTAGTATTGTAAATAAAGATTTTTTTAATCAACTATAAGTCACCCATGTGACGAGCGAAAAATTTGCGCGTTTAAGTGATAGGCATTTTTCCTTCTAAAATTAAATGCTGTTAGAGATTTTTGTCACTATCTGTCGTATTATTGTTACCATAGGTACCAAGCAGAGCTGTAATACTGATATTAGAATAGAAACAAGCTGAAAATATATGATTTTCAAAATTCCGGTGACTGGTCAGGGGACGCCTAGAACCACATTTAAGGAATGTATTTCCTGTCCAGTACCTCTTACGTTTCGATAAATAAAGCTAATATGTAGATGAGGGGGGGCGGTTCGAAAACCTTTTGACACCCCTCATACATAAATTTTGGGATAAAACCAAGACTGGAAGCCTAAATTCTAAAAACCTCAAACAAGCCTGAACCAAGACTCATGTAAGTGTAGATAGTGTTTTCATGTTCACTCGTCAAATCCGGAGACCATTCATTGTAATTATGATTTCAAGTTCTAACCAATCGATTAAAAGTATTATATCTCGTTGTAGAAACATGGCCAAATCCATTTCACTCTAAACTTCGATTCGAAGCCCAGTACCACTAAAGACCCACCGTGTAGGGAAGCGTTGCACTAAATCTGTCGAGAGCTCAAACGTCCTCCCGTTGGTGTGGTGTGGTAGTTAGGAGAGGGAGTGCCAGCTCAGGTGTCGTCCACGTCACTTGACCATGGTTCAAAATTATGTGGACCGTCGCCAAAAGTCCTCGTGCGGCTGAACATTGCGACATTAATATTTCCTCAACCTTCAACCCTCTGAAACTTCGGATTGGAAAGACAAAGAGATACTCGGTCACTCATGTGAAAGGTTATGGTTTGATACTTATAACTGCCCACAGATATATAAGGTAAATATTAATTGTGCTGAAACTATTATAATTAGACATGTGCTTGTTTTCTCTATTTTGTAAGGATTATTATTTATTTTTATAAGACTATTTTTCTCAGTAAATTGCAATGTGTTTCCCCTTGGGTAGCTTGAGAGTGTCAAAGTATTATTCCAGTTTCCGTCAAGTGTAAGGTTCAACAGTTACTTCACTCACACTTAGCCTACTACTTCTAGGAAGATTCCTTACTCTTGACTATTTCTTTAAACATTTCATACCATCTGTTCATTGACTTTGCACCGGGGCGTTTGCTTCCATAACAACGTCGAAACTTACGCTGAACGTTAATGGGCAATTTCATTTCGTGAAACCAAAGCACATATTAGGCTTTCTCTTGAATGGACGCTATTTCGTGATGATGAAAAATGATGATTTCCTGTAACGTTTCCCGCCTCCCAGATGTGAATCGACTTTGTGGAAATAATCACCACACTTGCAAAGACTCCTGTGCAGCTTTGAATTATTGCATAGTACCGTCTTGGATCGTCCATCAACCTTTGACATCACGAGGGACCTTTGTCCTGCCACTAGAAGGATGTAACGAGATGCTAAAGGGCTCCGGCAACTCATCCCCGAAGCAAGAGAAGGAGAGATGCTTTGATCCTTCGAAATAAGCGGACACACGAAAAGGGACTCTCTTCTCACAAACCATTGTATTGAACTCTAATCATCTTTGATTAAGTTCAATAACTTCCATGTATAATATGTAAATAAAAGCTGTGACGCAAATAAACTAAATACTTAAATTAATCAATATCACGCTACCGTTATTTATCTCAAATGTCACACTTCCTGGCAAATGATCACCCGAGTCGGTCTTGAAGGAGCATTCATGCAATTTACTGCCCAACAACAAAACTACTAAAACTGATTTACAAGTAATACTATTATACTAAACGGTTATTTTGGAATGAATTTTTATAACCAGGGCAAAAGACTTTTGACTCACCCTACATAATCTCGTTGCCCAGTTAACACAGTATCTTGCCCAGTCGGACTTTAACGTCTATTCCTTGCATTTTGAATGACTGTGATGTTATGAACACTTGCCTATTCGTAACTAAAAATACATGGCATGTTTCAAGTCAGAACCTATCTTAATTTTTAAAAAAGGTCTTTATTCAGCGAGCTCTCTACATGATTTGTTGCTGAGAGAAAAAGGATGCCAAAGAAAAATCTAAGTGTTTTTACTACTTAAGCCCAGATGTGAAGTATCTCTTGTTTTATAAATTCTACTTAAAAGTTAATGCTAACATATAGGGCTATTAAATAATGATCTGGGATTAGAAGTGTTTAGTGGTTAGGCCATCTGTTTCGGTCTGGCCATCTGTTATATAGGAAATTTAATTTTAAATCTAATTTAATTAACGTAAAAATATGAAAGTTAAATTACTTGAATTACAGTAAGATATTGACCCTATATAATGAAACAGTACGTCTAGCACCGTCAACATCAGTTTGTTTGTAAATGAATGTGCAATAAGCACTAATATGTTTCTCTTTAAAAGTATTATTAATTTAGTAATTAATGTTGTGCAAATAAATCAGGCTGTAAATAGCATTATGTAATTGATTAGCGCAACTTCTCGTTCAACCGCAAAAGGAGGGGCCTGTAGCCTAGTGGTCAAGGTATCGGATCGTGGCTGGCATGTCATGAGTTCGAACCTAGTACCACTAAAGACCAGTCTTGTAGGGGAGCGATGCACGTTAAATCTGTCGAACTCAAGCTCAGAGAGAGTAGAGCTCAAACCTCTTCCCGTTGGTGGGGTGTGGTAGCTAGGAGAAAGGGTGCCAGCTCAGGTGTCGTCCACGTCACTTGACCGTGGTTCAAAATTACGTGGTCCGTCTCCAAAAGCCCTCGTGTAGCTCAGCAGTGTGACGTTAATATTCACTCACTCACTCAACCGCAGCAGATATTTAGTGGCATCATCAATAGAATCCATGACCCATATTTCCACAACACTCGCCACTATCTCGCTGTTATGATCACTTGATTACCCTGCTACGAATTTGCATTGAATAAAGCTCAGTTAGATAAATTTTATTCGTAATCGCAATTGATAGAAACAGTTGTAAAAGGCTGAAAAATTTTAATAAGCCTTATAAATTACATTTAAGTAGCATATAGCAAAGAATATTTAAGCAACATTTTCCACTGCAGTGAGATATAAATTCCATTTTGAGAACTACGACTGCTTGACGCGATGACACTTATTTTATCCAACTGGTGCTTTGGGAATGGCCGTGTTGAGTGGGAAAGTAGGGATGTATTTTTATTTCCATTTGATTATATTTTTCTTACACCAAGCACTTTTCGTTCTTCTCTCCCCAGCGAATGACTTTGATGTAAATATTTTCCCATTTGAATATCCCTTCGCAGTATTCGAAGTGCATTTGGTAATGTACTTTTAAAAGCTAGAGTGATAATGTACTTTTAAAAGTGCAATTATTAAAAGGACTCAGGATTATAATTCTATAATATTATAGGTCAAGTGAGTGAATATTAACGTAGCAGTGTTAAGCTACACGAGGGTTTTGGCTCCGGACCACGTAATTTTGAACCATGTTCAAGTGACGGTCAGATGAATAAGACAAATGTACCTTATCATAGTTTTCTACAATTTTTTTAAAACAAAGAATGAGATTGCTTGTGTGAAATTCTTATCACAGCCTACAAGTTTATGTCAACTAACTTGCATTTATATTTACTCTTGTTGATCTTCATGTAAGAAAAACTTTACTTACAAATATATATTGATTCAAACATAAGAAGAACATTTCCCCAAATTTCTTCATACAAGAAAATTTTTCAGCTGACAAAGATTTGTAAAAATGAATGGCATAACATGAAACATTTCCTTCACACTGTGATCTGACTGCAAGTCAGTAAGTTCTAGATGCAGCTCCGTAGATGCTGTTTCAATGTCAACAGAAATGGGAAAAGAGAGCAAATTAAATTTAGGCTCACTTTTCTTACAATCTTGAAATCTTGTGACCTCATCTTCCAAACTCTTAAAAATTATTTCCAATTTAAACAAAAAACATTCAGGTACTTTGCTTTCCTGATAAAGGGATTCTGTTCTCCCAACAGTGAAATATAGAAGAATCTTTGATCACGCACGGGAAAGAAATATCGGTACAAAGCGAATTTTCAATCTTGGCTGGCCACCAAAATACTCTTTGCAGACCGCTATTTTCCCACCCTTTGTTAAAGGTCATTTATTTATCAAGTTATGAGATTTCAAATGAGGAATACTGAAAAATCTGACCTGGTACATTATTTTTCTTTACGACCTCTGTTTGCTGCAACTTTTCATAATATATATTGTTTTGGCCCATCGATAGCTCTATTTAAATAATCAAACTCATACTCAATAAAGAACACCGTGAACTGTAATTTTTCTCACTCTGTTTATTCCAAAAGGCCATGGCCATCTGGTTACACTCTCTTATATCTTAGCGTGGGCACGCCCAACGCTGATCCTTTCACTTCGCTGCATTTGCGAAGCGATGTAAATACAAACAAATGGCGAGGCACTCAACATATTGTTACGTAGATCCGAGGGTTCCGGGATTTTAAGCAAAACAATCGCAAAGAAAATAAACAGTTCTTTAAGAGCGATGCGAATTTATTATCAAAAATCCAATCCTTTAAATACAGGATTCAGCAGCGATATTCACAGAGTAAATATCCAAAGGTCTTCACACCTTCAACAGTAATCAAACACAATAACAGTGTTTAAAAATACACGTAAGTAAAATTATTCACAAGCACAGCCGAGCTAATCGCTAGTCAAAACAATTTTCGCTACTCGCTGGTTTAATCCAGACTCCGCCGTCCCGGCGAGATCTCTTTGTATAGGCGACAGAAACTTCCAGAAATATAGCCGCTTCGTGACATTAGTGGAGAGATCCACTACTTTCTAGAAGATTCCAGAGGCTTCCGAACTCGCCAACATAGTCGCCAATGACGCCAAAAATGATGCCAACTTGGTCACCAAAAATGATGCCAACTTGGCTCTATCGCCAAGATTTCGCCAAGTTCTCATTGAATCGCCATTATAACGTAAGGGGGCATTGCTTGTGAATGGTACAATTTTAACCTGCAATAAACATAACAGAGTAATATAAATGCATTAAACACACAAATACAAATTATTTACATTATTTACACAAAATTCGTGTAACAATATATTACATTCTAATATGTCACCTAGAATGGGATTGTGGCTGGCGTGTCATGAGTTCGAACCCAGTGCCTCTGAAGATCCGCTGTGTGGAGAAGGCTGATTCACGTAAAATCTGTCGAGGTTCAATGTGCTCCTGTTGTCCTGGTGTGCAGTTCGTAGAGAGAGGTCAGTTTAATGCCGTCCTCCTCACTTGACCAAGGTCTCCCCGTCGCTAATAGCCCTAATGTTGCTTTATAATGAGACACTAACTCTCGCACTCTCGAGACAGTCGTTGATACGGATAGTTGCAACATTTAGGGGTATTCACCCTGTGCATAGAAAACTGATAAATTCTAAATTTTACAGTTAATACAAACGGATGTTAAACTACTATAACTTAGGAGAAAAAGCTACAGAAAAGCCCTGATTCTTATTTTTATAAAACAATTTATAATTTAATTTTTTTAAGTTTTGTATAAAATTTCTTTATGTGTTATTCTTATTTTCTTTAGGACTGTTTCTGCCAATGGAGAGAAACTGCTTCAATTTGCCGATATCTTGCCAGCGGACTCTAAATCTTATGACAAAATGAAGCCTCCAAAGAAAGATGGTTTGCTCCTCTAAATGTTTTTCTTTACAAAAGAACTGTAGTTTCACTTATATATACAACTGTGTTCGATTCGATCCTAGGGGATAAAGTAAATAGAATGTATAATAAAAGATTGTAAGTAACTCAATTGTTGTAAGTTGTTGTCTCTTGAACAAGATGACAATAGCTACCACTAATTTTAGTCAGCAAAATATATATACAGGGGATGATCAAAATAATGGAAACACCTGTGAATAGAAATGACAATTTTGAATGCGCTTCGGAATCCTTAAAGTATAATAATAGCTACAAGTTTTAGTGCCTGTGGGCCTGCAAAATCCTCTTCATTCGACACTCGTACATTACGACAATTTGTGACTTTTTCCGTTTTCCGGATTCAAGTTCGCAATAAAAAAATATTGACGTCATGAATTGAGATAAAAACTATCCTATCACTCAAGTTGGACTGAATGACACACAATATGCAAAATTATGTTAAGATTGGTTGAGTAGTTTCGGAATTAAGCACCGTGAGATGGAATTATTATATTTTAAGATAAAAAATATTAGTGTATGTGTGTATATATATATATATATATATGTATTCTATAAAAAAACAATTCGAAAAATGTCTTAAGCCTAACTATAGCACATGTGAACTTACATTACTCTGATAAACAATTAATCTAAACAGAATGACTTTTACAAAATTGTTCAAAGCAGCAAAAAAAAAAATAAATAAATATGATACACACAAACAATACAACAAAAATTCAATACAATGATACACAATAAACAATCAAAAACTCTTTATTGTGCCAAAAACTTTTTTCACGTATATGAAATCACTTGCAAAAACTGACTCAGTATTGTTTTGACCGTTGAAAAGTCGACTGGAGCGATTAGTTGCTACAATCGAGCGAGTGCTTACGCACATAAATCGCCAAAGTAGTGGTACATGGAGCACTAGTGGTCCGCGAGAAAATTTCGTTGGTTTCCAGAAAAATGTGGAATATACACACTTATCACGTTAAGTTGTTTTAACTTTCTGACCAAAACATCAGTTTTTTCGCACTGGGAAACATTTGTCTGACAGACGGGTGCGTAAATTTTTTTTTGAATTTTATTCCCATAAGGACAGTTTTAAATGTCCTTATGGGAATGAAATTGAGTATGGCTCAAATAAGATGTGTGGGGTTAAATCAAGCACAAAACTACATTTTTATCACAAGTATTGTGACTGGTATTTTTATAAAAACTGATTAAAAATTATTTACATTCATGTAAAAGTAATTAAAAATAATAATACCAAACACAAAAAAACTATAGGAATATCCATCTGATAGACAATGATAAATAAAAAAAATCGCACATATCGTGAGTTGAAAAAAATCGCCACGTACCATCACGTAATGCTCTCTCTGGGTAGAGTCCAACTGAGGATATCAAGGCAGGCCACCCTAAAAATTTCCCTCACAGCGTTATCTATAGGCATCAAAGCAAGTCATCTCCGTCTGAGAGACGGATGCTCCGTTCATGGGGTTAAGATGCATTGATTGCGTTCTTAGAGAGAGATCACAAGTATTTTTTTATAAATATATTTAACATTCACAAAATCCTTTTAGTGGTTCATGAGATTTAAATTATGAATTTACTAGTCCGTGAGGTCAAAAAGTTTGGCGACCGCTGCTTAAGCATAACCTTAATCATAACGTGTTTGTATTTTTAGATACTGATAGTTGTGATGGCCTTCTAGGATTTATTCAGCGCATTCCTAGTGCTGTATCCTGTATTTCTAAGAATTTTTTTCCACAATAAATTTCCATCGCCTTTAACACTAGAAAAACTGAAACTTAATATATACCTATATTGCCCAGAAACAATCAAAATGGCTGCATCATGAAAGAATGATTAATGTGTAAAGAAATTTGCTTAAAATTAACTTTTAATATTTTTATATTATTTACAGTCGTATAACAAGTTATTAGTAAATATTAACAATAAAAAAATTTACTTCGCTTGGAAAAAAAATATATTCTAAAAAATTCTAAGAAGTACATTACATACGTAATTGTTTTTCTAATTGAAATTCAAAAGCACTTAAAATGACTTCCTTGGGCAATCTGGTGTTAAAGAACTATTTGCGATTAATAGCATAAAATACACGGACCCCGATCGAAGTAACAGTAAGTTCGTAAATTACAACCATTTAAATGGCTGCTCTAAACTGGATTTCAAATAAAATTGAATCGCAGTTGTGAATTTTCAACATAAATGAATAACGTTAAAAATTTGTGTACTTGCTACTAAAAATATCTTCTCTGAATTATTTTTATTTAACTTTTTTTGATAAATATTTGTGACGAGAATTTAACATTGAAGGGTGATTTAAGTGTCGAAATATTTTGTTTCAAGTTGTTTGCTTGTGCAGATTCTTGATTCACTGAAAATTTTAAATAAGTTCATTGTATTAGTTATTCTACATATATCTATGTACATCTTTGTTCTTGTATAATACGAAAAAAGACCAAAAATATCTATTTATTGCATTATTTATGACATTTGATCCAAAGATTATGTTTGATTCTACAACAAAGCTTCTGGTAATTGCTAAATAAACGTTCCTGGTGGTAAACAAATCCTCCGGAAATATTCCTGAGGTACCAGTTGTCCAACCTTTCAACGCTGCCAAATCCCTATTATATTGGAATCGGTATTAGTTCAGCAATAGAGACGAAAACTAAAGAAAATCGATGAATCATAATTAAGGATGTTTTCTTAGCTTTCAAAAAATACTTGCTCGGAAATACAAGCCACCTGGATCTAATTCTTTCTAAGATAGTTATTCACATCATCTATCTATTTTGTTCACAGTGTATCACAGAAGATTCCAATTATATTTTAAACGAAATAATAATTACTTTTAGTCTCTATTAATATCCACAAAACCTGTTATTTAAAAAATACTGAATTACAGCTGTATTAAGCAGTTGAGTGGCTGAGTGGTAGCGTATCGCGCTTCCAAGCCACAGGTCCAGGGTTCAGATCCCGGGCTGAGCATGGTCGACTTGGCCTTTCATCCCTTCAGTGAGTCAATAAATGAGTACCAATATTGCTTGGGAACTAAACTCTGGAGGTTTCTCATCAGAATGAATACCTGACCGGAACATCTGCTCATCCACTGAGAGTACATAGTAGGCCTTGGTCCTCTTTGAATCCTCTTTGAGTAGTTTTTGAATTAAATATTTCATGTTCTTAAGGAATTTATAATAGTCTCTTGTTCCTCTCAATTTTTAAAAAATATATTTGTAATTAACAAGTGATTTCTATTTATAAACAAGGTTTTGAAAATGATTTAATCTTTTGAGATCGAAAATCTGATGTCATCATTTTGAGAAAAAAGTAATTACCTTGTTAGAATCGTACGAACCGAAATTTCTCTGGGGATCTGAAACTTTAATTTACATTTTGCTAAAATATTTAATTAACAGGTTTAATTCACCGTCAACAGAAAAATTAAACATAAAATAAATAGCATTCAGGACCTTTTATTTATTTTGGAAGCTTTGAATTCGATGTAATTATGAAATACAAAATATTTTTTAAAACGCCTCGCTATGCTTTGTTTTCACACCGTATCAAAATTAGTTCTCCGTTATTTGAGTTTAAAGAACGTTACTACAATTCTTACTCATTTTGTTGTTTGCTCTTCTCTGTTAAGCACAGCCTATTAGAACCAGTTTAAGTGGTGAAATATATTTAAATTAAGAACTGTAAAATAAATAAAATAAATGTGTGATTTTCGTATTTCTTGTTAGCAATGAAAGTTTGAAATTTTCAAATTCTATCAAAGGCACAGAAATGTTCAAATATATTTACACATTCACAAACGCTTATTTTCATTTTGAATATTTTATAGAAATATGAATTTTGGAGGAAATCAATTCGAAGGTTGAATCTTATTTTAGTCCATCCTGGATTTCTAAACGTTTTTTTTTTCGTCGTTCGGTGATAAGTTCGCTAAGTTAGCTACCCTTCTATGTTATATTTAAAACAAGAGATCGGTATTAGAGACCCTTAGATAGCTGCGATTGGTAATTACCGTCCGTAATAAACAATGGAAAGTTAGCTTTGGTAACCCTACTAGCTATATGACAGCTGTGATTGAGCCATTTGCATCTTTTCCACACTTGACAGTTAATTGATAACTACGCAAGAGTGCTGGTTCCCGTTTAGAATAAGTCAAATGCAAAGCTTAAGAGAAGGTTGTTTTTAATTCTTTGGAAGCAAAAAGAAAATTATATTAAATACTAGAAGGTTTTATTGCTCCAAGTATGAATGTATCCGAAATGTGGGAATAGTATTTGGAATAATGCAATTACTGGTTATGAATGGAGATGCCGTTCGAAAGTAGGACAGATTCTGTATGTGTGTGTGTTTAAGAACATAAGAAAAGGTATGTGGTTCAGCAATAGTAATTTGAGTAACTTGTTTTTAATATCTTTTTTTGTGTGTGTGAAATTAAATTTTAGAATTTGTCTTGAAAAATCCAAATTTTTTAAAGTTTTTATCCTCTAGCATCCATTTCTAACAGAAAGTTCTTAAATTCCTATTTTTCAAAGTTTAATTTTTCATGGAATTATTCTGCAAGCTTTAAAATTTTCCATTTTTGTCATTCAGATATCAATTTATTCTTATTGGAATATTCTTGTTTCCTATTTCAAGAAGCTAAATTTTACATGAATTTGTTCTTAAGATTATTATAAATTTTTTTCCATTTTTGCGCCTTCGGTCAAATTACCATGTTTTTTCCAGTTTCCTTGACCTAGACTTTGAAAAACGCGCCTTGGCGCCATTTTAGCTCCGCATGAAAAAATCTTCGTCAGGGGATGGGCTATGAATTTCTTACCCCGAATTCAATTTCAAAAGGTTATTCAAAATAAAATAACGTAGGTAATTCAAAATGTAATAATGTTCACTATATATAATGTTTCCGTCTTATTGTGCTAATAAAAATAATTAATACAATAATTTAAAAATTATGGAACACAATTATTAAGCATTAATTTAAATGCATTTTGCTTTTTTTTTCCGATTTGCAATTTACTTCATAGATGTATATTATTTTACTGAAATATTTCAGGACGTCCTACAACTGTACATTTCCATGTGACGGTTATGGGATTGGACTCAATCAACGAAGAATCAATGGTAAGTGAAGTTCTTGCCTCGCAAATTGATTTAACAATATTGTTTGCAAAGAATTTGCGGTGAATCCTTCTCCCGCAATTTGTTAACAGCACTAAAAGCACTTAATGATTAACCCAAGTAAGAAACTATCCAACATTTTAGCCCTCAAACGTTTTGAAAAAAGCAAAGATCTCTGCATCTGAAGATACAGTTAGCTCAAATCAAAGTCATCTACATTAGTGGTCCTCAACCTCCGTTTTTGTGAATGCCATTCTCATATTAGTTCTAATCAATCCATTTTTCCTGAACAAAATGTGTTCTTTATTTCAACTCCCATACCTTAAAGTTAGATTAATTTCTAATTTTATGTGTTTAGAAGGAAATATTTCGTGTTTATTGAATATCCCTAAATTCTTAAGGCTTAGTATTTTATAAAACTCCCTTCATGAAATAATAGTGACATTATATATATATAGACCAGTGGTCTCTAACCCCCGAACCGCAGGCTGGTCCGTGGATGAAATGGTACCAGGCCACTTAAGGAACATTAAATTATTTCCATTTCATTTACTGTGGTGTATTTCTGTCAGGTTTGTGCGACTTTCCATGAAAATCAATTTATTTTCATTTTTTGGTGTACCTGTATTTTAATCTGAAGGCATATTTATATACAATTAAGTTAAAATTATTAAATAAGAACTTTCTCCAAAATATAACCAATAAAACTGGGCCACAGTAACATTATCAAACGTTGACCAATCTGTGATGATATAAAAGTTGGGAAGTACTGATCTAAGCAGGGTTGCCATGACTGACCCGTATACACCGAAATAGTTATTCGGAAAATGAACACTAGATGACAACGTATCCCATCATCTCGGTTCAGTACAACTTTATGGATTGTCTAGTAATATAAACGGTCATGGCCCATACTTCAACTGTAGATTGCCGATGAAATCAATGAAAAGCATACGAAGTAAACGACGATGTATATCATTTTCAGGATTGGCTGGAAAACAACCTCACTCACTCAGAAAGTACCTCAACAACAAAAATACTTTTATTCCTAGGGAAAGGGGTTATGCTGCAATTTCCCGCAGATCTTAAACAGCGAAGAGAGAGGGAAGGGGAAATGAACATCAAACTATTTTGCAACATGAGGGCTAATGGCGACGAACCTCGTAATTTTGAACCTTGTTCAAATGACGAGCACGACACCTGAGCTGAGCCTCTCCTAACTATCCCACCACATCACTCGTTACGCTCCGGCCACGAGTTTGGGTCCATAACCACTGGCTACTTCGGCCTTGCTAACAACAAGACAGGAATAAAATCACCTTAACGTTTGGTCCGTATGGGAAATCCCTTTCGTTTCAGCATGGTCCGCGTGCATAGTGGGGCTACGGACCGGCAAGTTTATGGTTTCAGTCGGACTTGAAATATATCTTGTGTCGTTATTACAATTACAACAATTGTCGTTACAACAATGGATTCATTTAACTTGACAAATTTTTTCTCATGTTTGCAAAGATGAAATTTTATAATCAATTTTTCATTCATTTCTTGATGAGTTAAAGCTACAAATTTCATATAGTTATGCATTCCTCATGATTATACAATATTTTGATATTTTCAAAATTCGATTATCAATTGATTAATTTTGATTCTCTTTATCTTGTGAGTATTTGTTAGATACGCACACTAGCAAATGAATTAGAAACCTTTGAGTTTGCATTCGAACTGTGCTAGAGATAAAGTATGCATTTTTTTTTTTTTTTCTGATGTATGTTACGCGTGTTGAAAATGCTGTTATAAGGAAGGTGCAAGAGAGCTTTTTACGATGAATGAAGTAAAATGGAAGCACAAGACAGATCTTTCACCATTTGAAAAGGACTTATTGCTGGTGCCCGTTTAGAAGCGGCCTCGATTCTGAGGGCAGCTAATCTCACTGGGTTCTCAAAAGCAGCCATATCAGAGGCTTTCAAAAGTTTAAACGTTTTAATAATGTTCAAAAAATGGCATTATCTAGGTTCAAGAAGTATAATCAAAAATCTGATTGACTTAATACTACGCTAGATAGCTGGTAAATAATAAAGTGTCAATGGCAAAATTGTGGTTTCAGTAAAAACGAGTAATTTTTTTTTTAATTTTTAAATCGACTCCTACTTAGGACAGCAAAAGAACATTTTATTTTAGTTAATTTAGTTATTGAAAAAAATTTGAAAAAACTGTATCAACATCAAGAGTCATCCAATACAATAATTTCAATATTATAAAAGTTCCTCATTGGGAGAGTAATGTACATATTTCTATATTCAGAAATATTGTTTTTAATTATATACAACGCAATAAATTTCTGGTGTCAAAAAAATCAGAAATAAAAAATAACTATAAACATTTTACTAAATATTGCTTAAATCAGAAATACCCGATTAATTTTATTAATAGTTATATGAATAAAGCTATTCAAAATAGTAAGGACTAAAAATTCTTAGATTAATAATAGTTTATTACTATAAATTTACATATCTCATAGCTATAGTTACCTCCATATTCTAATATTAGTTAAAATTACTTATTACTATTTAATTCATATATACTCTAGTATCACTAAAGTTATCGTAATTTGTAACTCTCTTATTAATTTTTGTTTCTATTCTTTTTATATTTTTGTTAAGTGCTACATTTCAGCCATTCACATGCTTTGAATCTGCATTAGGGTCCAGAATCTGGCAATAACTTATTTATTGCACTCAGATTTAGCGCGGGCTCTGCATTTTCAAGTGCAATTTTTAGGTAAGTTACCTCTTATCTTGTAATGGATTTAGATATTCCTATTCATTACTTTCAATAGGTTTTTGCTCAGTATTATTTACATATAGGGGGAAAGTTGGCTGGCCAAAAAACATGTTCAACCCCACTTTTATATAAGTTATTTTATATATTAGCTGTCCTAAGTCAGCAATGTTTATAATACTGCAGCATCCATTTTATAATTTTAATCTCGGTTGCTCTTGTGTCCATTGTGTGATTTTCCTACTGTCTATGTGTTTTCCGAATGTGATTGTTTGATGTTTATCTCTTGTTTGTAGAGAATAAGACTATATATATAAATATAAATAGGGAGAGAGTGAACTAATTGTAAAAAGCTTACTTTTAATTTCAAGAATATGTACAGGAAGGAGGATGGTACGTTTATAAAATTTTGATAAGGGCTGCAAAAGTATTTTAGTTCTTAAATTATTGGCATGAATTTCGTAAGTATTGCATCAAAAGATTATCGTCTAGCAAAAACAAAATATTAGTTGTAAGAAAGAAAAAGTTATTTAAAAGCAAAAGCGAATAGAAAACTCTTTGCACCTTTTACTTGACTTTCTCTATATTCCACATTTTCGCTTTGTGTGGTAAAATGTTAGAAGAAATATTTCTTTCAACATACGTGCATTCTTCTGTCAAATCCTTCGACAGAATAATTAGAAGAAAACAACAATTATTCGCTAATGAGCTCGTGTTGCCATTAAATAAAAATAAAAATGTTAATTAAAAATGAAATATCGCTAAAAGTTTTATAAAAATTACTTTATCTATGGCATGAAAAATACTTAAGACTATATGTTTCATGAATTTGTTTTATTTAATTCTAAAAATCTCTTCTACAGAGGAATATATAAACATTCTTTTTTAAAAAAATAAACATTCTTTTAAAAAATGTTTTAAAGTCGTAACACTAAACATAGAAATTAATTTTAGAGAAATATAACATCTTGCTAAAAAAAGAATTAAATACCTACAGCTAAATATCGTCGGAAATGGAAAAGAGTGAAAAAAATAATAAGTTTGTTACAACTGAAATTAGAAATTGAAAAATGGAAGTTTCTAAATTCTTTGTTACATTACAGTTGTTCCACGTACAAAGAAAAATTAATTCTTTAAAGTTATAGATACAAGTTAATGACTTCAATTAGCGACAATTCTGAAATCTGTGTATTAAGCCATTTATTTTAATTATGTGAATAGCAGGGAATTGTTTGTGTAAACATTTTTTATATTTCCTTTACAGGTATGTAGCGATAAATAAATCAGCAATGCAGTTTGATAACAAAATAACTTAAGGTGAATCGTGTCTATGTTATCATTATCTTTTTTCCATAAAGAAAACATGTAATAAAGAGTATTTTATTTAATTAAGGATGCTCTTAGGGAAAAAAATCATTGTGATTTAGTGATTTTTTTTAGTGATTAATGATCAAACTAATACACTTCTTTCTAAAAACATGGGTTTTATGTTTAATAAAACGTTCTAAAATTCTGATTTTAATCCTTCTTGGATAGATTTTATAATTAGTTTTGACTCTACGTGTCACGAGTTATGATAGAAGCATTTTGTAGCAAAAATAAAATCTCAAGTTGCATCCATTAAATATTCTTAACTTAAAAATTGTGAATGATCGCATTTTTATTCAAATAAATTCATGACTATACTTAAAATAAATAAAGCATTAAATGCCTTTAATGCCTTTATTTGTTTTAATTCTTTTTTCTTAATTATCATTTCCAATTAATTATTCATGACTCTACCAAAAGAAACTTTAATTGATCCTTACAAAAAAAATTATTCTTAAAAAGAATTATTGGAATATATTTTACAAAATGACTAAAAGTGTTTAACTGAAAGAAGTTTCTTTTAATGAAAAATTTACATTTTTTATTTTTCTCTTCTAGAATAGAGTGGATTAACTTAAAGATGTTGATTTCGATACGATTAAAATATCATACACACATTTTATAAAAAGTATTATATGGAGGACATTTTTACAGCATTTAAGTCATTAACATTTTATTAACTAGATTAAAGAGACCAAAACTCAGAGTTTCTGTGTACTTGTTGTGTGTGTATTAGTGCTTAATTTTACCTTAAAATAATGTAAATAATTTAAATCTGCATGTTTAATAAATTAATATTACTTTTTGTTACATTTATAGATACGATAAAAAACTGTAATTTTCGCAAGCAACGCCGTCCCTTACATTTTATTGGCGTTTCAATGGGAACTTGGAGAAATATATTGGATATACGGCACAGTTGGCATCATTTTTGGCGATTATATGAGTGCTTCTCAAAATAAAAAAAAATACCCGTACTCAGATTGGTCTGCTCTGCTTCTACTTTGAGACTAAAAGCGTAACATACAATCCTCAAAAGTAAAATTACAACACCAAGAAATAATGCATGTAGCGTCATCTAAATATTCGAAGCGATAGTGGTAAGATGGATATGTAAATGATTAAATTTTCCCCCGCATTTGATCATGTGGTAATCATATTAGCTATAGAGGCCAGCAACTTTCCCTTCTGTTAAACAGCATCTGAAGGTTTGCGTAACATTTGCGACTTTCGAAGAAGCGTAGAAAATCAGCGAGGAAAATGTAGTGAGTCCAATACCATCAGTTAACGACCGGGGAATGTGTGTGACCGCATTATCTAACTCTACGAACTGGGTTTGTCGCTGAGCGCAATTGCAACGTGTTTAGGCCCAACGTGAATCACATCAAACGAATCCACACGAGGGATTTAGGAAGGTCTATAAGAACGACGAAAGGGAAGTAATGTGCACACAGATGCACGTCAGAGAGCACAGACCGACGTATTCGCCAGTTGACTATTCGAGACCCTTTCTTCACGACACGTGACATCCGAAACCGATTGCCTCCAGAAGCAGGTGGATCTGTGTCCACCCAAACCATTCACACAGATTGCATAAAATACAGTTACGAGTACCAGTACCAGCAACAGGGGTACCATCGATCGCTCAACACAAGGCTAGACGTGGTGTCATTGTCATCGTACCTAGAACATCGAATAGTATCGGGTATTGTTCATGGATGAATCTCCAATTCCTCGATATCCACTTACCACATTGTCTGACTATATTTAAGGCCTTTTTATTTTGTGTTGTATGTAAACAATAAATGTTTCCTATTGTACTTTTCATCCATGCGTTTCTGCAAAGAAATAATGTAAGCAAATGGTCATGGCCCTGAACTCACGTTCAACGTTGTCGAGTCCTGGAATCGCTGAAGACCTGCCGTGAAGAGGGGCTGGGGCACATTATGTCTATGGAAGTTTCAAATTTCTCACATTGGCTTCGCGGGGAAGCTTAGAGGGTGGGGTACCAGCATACTGCCGTCCTTGTCTCTTCACAGCAGTTCTAAATTACGAGGTCATTTGGCTCCAGTAGCTTTAAAGTGCATTGTTGATAAAACTATCGATTATGTCAAGATAAATTTTCCACAGGAAAAATGTTCGTTAATTTTAAAAAGAATTGAAACTCAAATAACTTAAGGCCGAGAAAGAAATGACAATTTCGGCAGAATTTCGTTTGTAGTAGTAGTTGCTAATTTAAATATTTTTAAACTTTTTGTATCATTTCAAAATTACTACATTTACAGTTCAGTTGTTTTGTAACAAATGCAAAGAATTTTTTTTAAAACTAAATTTATGGATTAAATTCATTTTTCGATTTTGAAAAATGGAATTCTAATTTAAAAAAGGAAGAAATTGCAATTTTTCGATTATATATCGATGCATATCTAGAATACGTACATCGATATATATCGATTGATATATTTATCGATATATATGCATATCTCTTTATTGTTCTCCCCCATATTTTTCAAACGCAATCACCTTCCCAAAAATACATTGTCAGATTCGTTTCAAAATTTATCGAATTCGATTTCATTCTAGATGTTTCCCAACCATAAATTCTGGAACCACAAAATTTTATCTTACGGGTCTTTCACTTTTAAGGGAACTGTTTTTTGTAAGAAAAAATATGTATTTTTAAAAAGAAAAGAAAATGGAAAAAGCAATGCATCTAGTTGTGATTGAAGTTCCTAGTTTTATCTCTATGGTGATCGCTGATACAAGATGAATGTTTTTATATATCTACTTTGTTGTTATTTTTTTCAAACATTGATAGGACGGGTTTTATATAGAAATGTTTTTTTTTCGTGTGTGGACGATTGATGGAAAAAGAAGGCTGACTGCTCTCAGATGCAGAATGTGCAATTTCCAAAACCATCTCTCTATTTCGCTTCCGATTCGGAAACTATAAATGTACATAAGGGAAAATTCTATAACAATAAATCAAGTAGAAAAGACTCAGATGTATAAGCGACTTATATTTCAAATTCGAATTCTGAAGATAACTTATAAGCCATGTCTTAAAATTCTATATTTTTATGTCTAATTTTTTGCTAGTAATCGTTTCTGTACAACATGTTATTCATACAACAGCAAAAATGTTTTTTTTTTTCAAAAACTGAGCAATTAAATTGATTTTTCCCAGAAAAGCAATTCCAAGCACGAAATCATTTTGGCGAATCACTTAGTTATATATTCCTAGGAAACCACATGGCCGCGGCAGCCGAATGATCAAGGTATCGGATCGTGGCTGGCCTTGTCACGAGTTCGAGCCCAGTACCACTAAAGACCCACCGTGTAGGAGAGCGATGCATGTTAAATCTGTCAAGAGCTCAAACGTCCTCCCATTGGTGTGGTGTGGTAGTTAGGAGAGGAGGGATGCCAGCTCGGGTGTCGTGCACATTACTTGACCATGGTTCAAAATGACGTAGTCCGTCGCCAAAAGCCCTCGTGTAGCTGAACAGTGCGCGTCAATATTCACTCATTAACTCACCGAGGAAACTATTTAAAATGACATAAGTAATATGCACTCTCATACAAAAACTAGTATCCCCAGTAGTCTAGTGGTTACAGTCACGAACTTATGACCAGCGGGTCATGGGTTCGATTCCTGGTACCACTGAAGTTCCGCCGTGTAGAGGGAGCCCAAATGCACGTTTAATCTATCGGGGCTCAATGTCCTCCCGTTGGCGTGGTGTGCAAGTTCGAACAGAAGGGTGCCAGCTCCGTTGTAGTCCTCGTTACTTGACTGAGGCTGAAAATTACAAGGTCCGTCTCCAATAGCCCTCGTGTTGCTTTACAATGGGATGTTAACATAGTTCTCTCTTTGCAAAAAACAAAACATCATGATGAAGAAAATGACGGTTTTTGTTGAAATTAAAAAATATAAAAGATAATGAAGTGATTAAAAACTCAACGCCCGCCAACAATGTCCGTAACAATGGCTTGCAATTGCACATTGAATCTAAAATCAATGAACGGTGCATGTAAGGAGTGATAGATTCCGATGTCATCTTGCAAAACATTGCGTCAGGCGTTCGTCAGTGATTGCTCTAGATTAGGGGTCTTCAAACTCACGGAACCCTTTGAAGTTTTAAAGGTTTTCGTGTATAACCCCTTTCCATACTTAGAATATATCTTTTTTTTTTGTAATGGGCTGCGTATTGATATTTCTACCTTTGCTGACCTCCACAGGAGCTGGTATCACTTTTTAGTGCGGCACGTTTAGGCGATACCAATTATCACAAGTAATTGTACTTAGGAATTTAATTTTGCCGAGAGCATCCAAGCCAAACAGTCACTCAAGGGATCTTTTTCATGCCGTATAATCAAAGGACATGGTCGCTGTCGATTTTCTGCAACATGAAAATCCACCGACGTGGCAGGGGTCGAACCCGCAACCTTGGGTACAGAAGGCCAACGACAAACCAACCATGCCACCCAGCCGGCCTTATAATATATATCTTGAAAAATATTTTTTTTAAGTAGATCAACATGTTATACGTACTTTAAGGCAATGAAAAAAAGTAAATTGTTTGTTGTTTTTTTAAATTTAAATCTAAATTAATTTAAAGTAATTTGTTCATTAATAACATCAATTTTTGGGATTCAACCCATGCATTATATTTAGGAACTAAATATAATGGGATATGTGCTTGCAATTTTTTACTCACACATTCTTTCTTAAGTCAGTTCTATTAAAATTATTTGCAGTCGTACCTCACATTCTGGGTTTAATTTGTTTTTATATTTTATTTTTGTAGCCACTCATGTTCAGAACTATTTTTAACTTAAATATTTTGTTTTGAATGGCATTAAAATCTTCACAGCTGTGTGAGAAATCTGTGCATTTTGCGCGAATTCGCAACCTAAAATTTAAGGAGCCATTCTTGCTAAAATTTAGATTTTAACGTCGAATCTGTTTATACTCGTATGTAGATAAGCTTTCCCCTCTCTTTCATTATAAATGTTTTTTTATTCCACTAATAAAAAAAGTATTTTTTAATTAGAAAACTATTAAGTTGTGCAAAATATTGTAATGGTGAGTATGAAATCATTTCGTGGAGGCCAGGAAGGTAAACAATAGAATATTCACAGAATATAAATTAAAACGTTTTAATATTCTTATATTACATTAGAATAAAAATTTAAAAAGTATTACAAAAATGTTATAATGCATAAATAAAATTTTCAGTGTAAATGACTGGGATGAGCTTTAAATGTGTTTGTTTGTGGTTATACAAACTTTATAGAAAACGTGAATCAATTTTCGAAACAAATATAAAAGTTTTCTTTTCGATTTTTTATTGTAACTTATGGAACCCCTGGATGTGTCTCGTCTAATGACGTATTTTGTACAACAACCTGCTGTAGAATTTTTTGAACATACAATGGAGATTTTAATATTGAATGCTTAATATACATCAGAGCTATATGTAACAAAGCGATAATAATAATATGAAAAAAAGCCAATAATTCACTGGTCTAAGTAAAAACAATAGAATATGTACAAAATAATATTTTCCAGTTCTCTTTAAAGAAAATTCCTAGTACTCGTTCTTGACCGTGTATTTTTGATTGATGAATAGATGAACAATTTGGTAGATGAAACGATTTGAGAAACCGGAAATTGAAGTTTTCCTGCTGTATTTTCAAAATTTCACCAAAAATTGGCTAATTAATTAACAGGCTGGAAGAAAAATCAATCTACTTTTCAGAAAAAAAGTCTAGATGATGTAGAAACCGAAGAAGATGCTAGGCCGGAAAAAATATTTGCTGAATCTAGTTCCAATAATTGATTTAAGAAAAAATGTGTAAAAGAACAACAAAAAATTCGGGGGAGGGGGTAGTAAAAGTAATATTTCATTACCATTACTTTAATATTTCAATGTGTTGTAGTAATCACTGACAAGATGTTAAAAAGTTGGCATTTATTACGAATGGACGAAGCATTATGTTTTATCAAAGTCAATCGCTAACCACTACTTTCCCCTTTTTTCTGGAAGCATGGATACCAGACTGGAAATTTTATCTTTTGAGGCTATCCAAGAATCAACCCAATTTTGGTATCTTCATATGATGTGAAGCGCTGCTGATACAGGCCATGCGTCATTGATCGGAACAAGGGATAATCGGAAGGGACAATGTTTGGTGAAAACGGCGGATGGGGTAGGATCACCTAGTGGAGTATTTCTTAAGTAGGTTTTGACTGGTGCCACAACTTGTGGATTTGCATTACCAAGCAATGGAATAATTTTGCCGTGTTTAGAGTTGTAATGTGCAAGCGTTTTTTCCCTGGGTGCTCGAGTATAAATTATGTTCAGTAGTGAGACCCAGTAATATTTGAGCAACTCATGCTACAAGACAGCCAGCTGATCCCACTGAATACACAATATGAGTATTTCCATAGATATTCTGCTGCTCAAGCGAGTTCCGATGATTTCCTCTTTTATGGGCTATCAATTTGTCATCACCAGTAGCTATACGACAAGCAACTATTCACATGTGCAAAATCAGTATTCATCGATTCTTGGCTTTAGTTCATATGGATCCCAATTTCCTTGATTCTGAATTATTCTCAACGATTTTGCAATGATTTTAATAAAAAGTGCTTGTAGAGTCACTCCTAATGTAACTGCAAGTTCTTGCATTCCGCATGAATTTTCTTCAAACAATCTTCTGCTACATTATTTATCTTCGACGTCAAACTCACAGTTCTTAAACCTTTGAAACTATTCACAATAACTTCCCTCATTCAAAGTAGCCTTACCATATGTTTCTACACACAAGCAATCAATTCATCCCGGCAGTAGATTTCATCAAATTAAAGAGTACATCAAAAGCTCCGCAAATGGCATTCATTCGGCTTAAAACGTGACATTTTCACACGGAAAATATTATGTGACGTTGATATAAAATCACTAATACTTCTAGGTTCAAGGTGTTGCCAGATGTCCAACCTTATATATGACATTTTACATCAGTAAACATCGACCGTAACTTAGTGCTTATGCCATCTTTCGTCAAACGTTTTTAACTTATTTTTACTCCTTATAACTTTTTCTTCGAAATTCAGTTATTACTTAATTCCTTTCAGACATATGCAGCAGACATCTTCTTCGCCCAGTCGTGGAAAGACCACCGCCTTCGCCTGCCCGAGAACATGTCCTCCGAGTACAGGTTGCTGGAAGTGTCCTGGCTGCAGAACATCTGGAGGCCAGACTCTTTTTTCAAGAATGCAAAGGCCGTCACCTTCCAGACCATGACCATTCCTAATCACTACGTTTGGCTCTATAAGGACAAGACTATACTCTACATGGTCAAGTGAGTTGTGCTTTTAGTTTTCATGACTACGTTTCGACTTTGATTAACGTAAAAGAATACTAACCTTAAACTTCACTTTCCAAACTTAAAACTGCAAGCTTCAAAGATGTAATTATTCTGACGCTTGGGTGCGTTAAGATCCAAGATCACGTCATTTCAACTTTAAATATTTTGATTTCTTACTGCTCGCGAAATGGAATCCGTGATGGATGACGAACCAATCATTAATCAGTACCTCACATCAATCGCAGCTAAGTACATGTTTGAGAAAGTGCGAGGGAATTTTTTAATTCCACGTTTTTTAATTATTACATTTACGCTGTGGTTGCAAGGAAGTCAAAATCATTATAAAATAAAATTCTCATCTTTATTACAGGAACATTTCTGGAAATGTTTCTAACACTATAGTAATAAAAGTATGTTATTAGATAATACAACATTGTAATATATACGTTGTAATAGACTTGGGTGCATATCTACACCAATGAAAGCTTTTGAAGAACACTGACAACGCAAGGGAAGGTGTTTAAAGCCATTTTTCTCCTTTTATTTTACAAAAGGTACAACTGATTTTGATGAGGAAGTCGGTGCCATTCGTGTAGTCTTGTCGCAGTTGCGCTGCTTTGATCTGAACAGCTTTGTAAAGGCTGTTATCTTTTGATGATTCAAAGTGGAAATTTTAGCTGCAAATTTTAAGTAATACTTTTACCTCTACTAACACCCTAGAGTGTAAAAAAACCTCCTGCGTGGTCTATTTGGGCTTTCTTAGAAAACTCTCTAGCAGTGAGTTCCGGGACACTGCGGTGTAGGGAGTAATGAGCTAGCAGACCACCTTGAAAAGCAGGGAGCTTCTATCCTACAGACATCGAGGAAAGCTGTCACTTTAACTACCATTAAGTGTCTAATTAAGACAAATATAAAGGACTTTACTTTGAATCAGTACAAAAAGAAATTCCAAAGAGATCTGGTGGAATAATCTCCAAGATATTCATTCCTATGTGGCCGAGACGTAGCGCAGTTTCTTTCGCTTGGACATGACTGCCTTTTCAAACATCTTTATCGAATTCATATTGTTCAAAGCTCCTTTGTGCAAGTTCTGTGAACTACAAGACGAGATGGATGAAGACCACTTTCGTCGTTGCCCAGCATTAGGAGACACTTCTTTGTGCGATCTTTACTAGCACGCAAGGAACTTATTGAGTTCAGATTTGTCTCGTTATGGCATCTTGTTGATGATGACCTTGTCCATGATCACACAGACGTGTTTCAAAACAGTTTCTATCACTGGTCAGCGATATATGTCAGTGTTACAGAACAACATTATTCCTGAATTATTCCTACATTATTCCTGCGCGACAGGCACTTCAAACAGTCACCTTTATGCAAGATGGAGCACCACCTCATATTTCTCTGCCTGTGAAACGCCTGCTACGCTCAACATTTGGGGAGGCCCGCATTATCAGTCGCTACTTTAATCACGCATGGCCTCCAAGATCTCCCGATCTGACACCCTGTGACTTTTGGCAACCGGTATCACTAGCAGCACTGAAAGATACCATCTGCCGAAATGTGTCTGCCATAACGGAAGAAATGCTACTAAATGCTGTGAACGGTGTGGTGACTAGTTTCACAGCTGTACTTCTGAATGATGGACAACACATTGAACGTTTACTGTAGTACTAATTAACTGCAATTACGCTGACTTATACGAGTAAGCTGTCAACATTTTTCATTTGTAAATCATCTTTCGATACAATAAAACACTATAGCGCCATCTGTTGGTCGCCAACACTATTATTTTTTCGTTACCACATAAAACCCGGTTTCTTTTCCATTCGTTTAGTTCAAACCGTATCTTTGTATCTTGATTCGTTTTGAATTACTCATTTTTAAAGTTCGTTTTAACTTTTGGATCACCTGGTATTTTAAAATAAACCAAAGTAATAAAAAGATAAATAATTGCACAAGAAAGAATTCAAATCGATTTATGTATGTATTAGGTCAGAAAATATATACTTAGAACATATCCTGCGCTACTTTTTATTTGTGCTTATTATTAATCGGAAATCGCACATACCGGACGGTATGTGCGATTTCCGATTTATGAAATGCGATTAATCAAATCAGTAGCATAAAGAAAAAATTTTATATTTATATATATATATGATATTAGACATTACGTTCTGATACTACAGTTTCTAAATATTTTAACAAATTATTTGATGTGTTTAAATAGATTTAAGAGAATATACTTTTTACTTGTCTATTAGATTAACCCTGATTTTGTCTTGTGCCATGAACTTTGCTGCCTATCCACATGACACGCAACACTGTTCACTGGAAATGGAAAGCCGTAAGTACAACTTCCTTATCCACATCATTTCTTTACTTTGAACAGGACACTGTAATTGCATTTTTTTATTAACAATGTAACTGTACTTGGGAACAAAAATTACGTATCAACTTAGCGAAAAAAAACTCTTATTGTCTGACAGCGAATTCAATACCTTTTGCCTTTATATATGTTACTGTTAAAACTCAAAATCGTTACTGTGTGTAGATTACGTAGCTAATCTGCAGATTAACTTATTTGTTCCGTTAAAGAGGAAATTCTAAAGTTTTCTGTATTTTAACTGGGTACTCTTCACATTAGCAGCTTCGTATTGTTAAAGTTCACAAGTTTGTTTCTCTCACATTTCCTTTCTGTTACGGATTTAGAATGGGAAATATTTTTTGATAGCATTACGGCAGTTTTATTTCATTGAAAATTAATAAATATTCCGTATAGAACTTTATAGTTTCGCCTCCTATTATGGCATTTCGCAAATCCAACAGGTACATGCGTATATGTTATCGCTTAAGTGCACAAATCAGTTAATCTGTAGATTAACTAGGTAATCTGCACATTAATTACTAGGTAACTAAGTACATTAACTATACTTTTAGGGGGAAAATTGTTTCATTTCTCAAATTATCGGGGCTCAAATTTCCAGTAATCTGCACTTTTCCCACAGGACCTTTAAAATAAAAAATAGACACAATAGACACAAGCGTTTTTTGGCACATGAAATACTTTTAGGGTGATCTACTAAAAGGCGGAAAATAGTTCCATTTATCAAAATCTACGTGGGTAATTTGCGACTTTTCCAGATAATCTGTACATTACCTACAAGATACTTGTTAAAGTGAAAATAAGAGCTTTAGTGGAACAACAGCAACGTTTAAATGAGCTTAAATTAAATGTTGTTTATTTATTTAATATTTTGAGAATCAAGTTATACAGTCAAATAATCAACACATTAGTGGATAGAATCAACCATCAATCAATTGAAAAACTACAATAGAAAAAATCACAATGTTGCCTAATCCCAGAATAATTTATCCTAAACATTAAGAAACATAGTGACTGAGACAGTAAATATATTCGATAAAAGATTTATTAAATTAATTTATAATAAATTTAATGACGGTGACCAATATCTTCTGGAAACAAATTAAATCTTAAAAGTTTCAATATTACAAAGTACAGCTGCACATATCAAACTAGCAATTGCAACCTTGATAAAAGAAATTATAGTTAACTGAATGGCATGGTCGACTAAAACCCTACGGTTCTTTAGATATCGAAACGTGAATTTTTAGATATCGAAAAAGAAATAAATTACATTATATCAATTTTCTTAGTTGCAAGAATATTTTATACCTTTTGATTCTTTGCGTGTATTATAGTTTTTCAATTGTGATTGACAATAGATTCTATCAGCTACTTTGTTGATTGTTCGATTGCATAACTTGATTCTCAAAGTATGAAAAAATAAATAAACAACACTTAATTTAAGCGTACAGAAAAGGTTCCGTTGTTCCACCAAAGAAATTATTTTCACTTTAACAAGTGTGTCTTGTAGATAATTTACATATTATCTGGAAAAGTCGCAGATTACCCATGTTGAGTTTGATAAATGGAACTAATTTCTGCCTTTCAGTAGATCACCCTAAAAGTATTTCATGTTCGAAAAACCCTTGTGCCTATTGAATTTTTGAAGTACCATATAATAGGAGACAAAACTATCAAGTTCTATATGGAATATTTATGAATTTTCAATGAAATAAAACAGCCACAATGATATAAAAAAAATATTTAGTATTGTGTATTATTTCACGAAATCGGATTGGAGAAAATAGTATACAAATTAAAATAAATTCACAAATTCAGGCGTATATGTTTTTTTTGTTTTTTTTTTAATTTTTTATAAGCACTGGTAATATTGTATTTATTTTAATATCGATTCACAAAATTTAGTTCTTTGTTCTCGCTTTTCTAAGAAAGGGGTCTTGTGGCCGGAAAAATCTTTTTGTGGGGAAAAATTTTTTTTAGAAATTTCCCGGGGGGGATAAGAAAACCTATAGATTACTATTTTGGAACAAAAAAACACTGGTGTGCAAAAACTTAAGCAACAGGTGGGTTTATTGGCATAACTTCAAAAAAATCACCCTGAAAACATAAAATTTTGAAATGAGGGAGAGTATTATGTACGAAAAGGGATGACGAAAGCATCGGCGCTGAAAAAGGAATACAACGCATACGGTATGGAATCAAACAAAACAAGTTTTTATTAAAACGCATAGTATCGTGACTCATGATTGTTCACCCAACAGGAAGAAAAACAAGCAGATTTTCCCTTTAATATGGTATATGCCCCCCCCTTACTACAATGGTTGTTTTTGCCCCGTCTCCGCATACCCCAGAACCAGCTGGTGCAACATTTTTTTGGAGGAGTGCCCATTCCTCAATCAACATCTGTTTGAGTTGTTGGTTGTACTCGGATGATGTGAGCGTGTGGCAATATTTCTCCCCAAAAACATCCACACATGTTCCCATGGGATTTAAATCTGGGAGCACGCTGGCCAATCCATTCGGGTATCTTCACTTTCCCAGCTCCTCAACAGCAAAAAGGGGTGATGTGGCAGTGCATTGTCATCCATAAAGATGAAGTCTGGGGGAAAAAGGCACCTCCGGGAAAAATGCAGATGGGGGAAAAAAGTCCCCCCAATAGCGATCCCCGGTTACAGACCCTCTGTCGAAAAAAGCCCAGTTCCCCTTTCCCTAATGCCAACCCAGGCAAAAAACTCCCGGACCACCGTAACGATGTCTTCCCTTTATGTTACTGGGATAAAACCGGGGCCCGTCTTTTCTCCCTTAAAACGCGTTGAGAATCGCTTCTGGTACTGAACCGACTCTCATCCGTAAAGGCACGACTCCATTGGGTCAGTTGTCCCGTTTTTTTGCTCTCGTCCCCCTGTAAACGGTGGCTTCGGGGCCATCTTTCAACGGGGGGCAGCGTTCCCGGACGGGGGTGAACAGGCCCCTTTGGGAAGGCGTCTGGCCCGAAACCCCCTACACTTGTCGACCTGTTGCTTTTACAGGGGGTTTCTGAACAATGGCGCTTGCTGACTTTTTGTCGATCTTTTTTTTGCCTCAGGATGATATATCGGTCATCCCCGCAGTTGTCGTCCCCGGGCGGCCACACCAACCTTTCTAACAGCCACCAGTTTTGGGAAAGCTTTCCAAACGCGCGAAACGACACTTTTGTTGATTCCGAAATCTGCAGCTACACTGGTGACAGTACGTCCCTCCTCCAGCTTCCGATCATTCTTCTACGTGGAAGTCATCCAGATGATTTCTTCTAGCCATATTTCACGAACGACTCACTGGCACTTGCAGAGAATATGGTGAATTGCGTCTCCGTCCTTCATTTCATTCTACTGTTGAGCAGCGCGCGGAACACGCGTTTTGCGTACGCTCACATCGCTTCTGACGTTTTGTTCCTGATATTTGCATACGCATGACGTTTCTACTGACTTACGTGTTCCCTCTACTGATCTCCAGACCTCCTTTTCTGCAATTTCATGGCTATCTGCTAAATTTTTACATTGTTGCTTAAGTTTTGCACACCAGTGTAGATCCATAATGAAAATTTCAAAAGAATCTTAGATGATTATTTTACAAGAACACTTTGGAAATTCTTAGAATTTCCTTCCTAAACTGCTTAAGAAGAATATGAGTCAAAAATTTGACAGCAACTGTGCGTTTCATTTGCTTTTGCGAGATTGTGATTTTAAATTTCTATTGCTACGTTCGATATTTGTGTGACTTACTTGAATCTGCACTATTGTGGATGAATACGTGTGTATTAATTTTTTCCTGTGAGAAGAAATTCTGTAATTACTAGAAAGTTCCAGTAAAGTTAAGTTACTTTGAAAGTATCTTCCATGCTTTTATTCATGGACTTTTTCTAGATTTGACAGATGGTCAATCATGCAACAATAACAATTGAAAAAATATAGTTTATAAGTAATATATTAGAATTCAGAGTTAGCAGAATTTTTCGTTTGAATGAAATTGAGACCTTTTTAGAATTTCTTGATAACCCCACACATCACGAATTTTCGGTGTCAAAATGGTGAATATTTGCTTATTTCTTTCACCATACCTTTAATTCAATACTAAAAATCATTTCTTTCCCCTAAATTTTTTAACGTTTTCTGAATTAGAGAGAAACTGGTAAAATTATCGCCAATACACATCAAATAATAAAATATATATTATCCTAAAAGTGTAAGCCCTATTGTGGTTTTTTTAATTTATGTTATGTGCTGAACCTCTAAAATTGTTTTCATTCCACATAATTTTTATGCTAATCAGCTCACACTTTTAAAGAAAACTTTAAGAGAAAAGGAAATAAATTTTGAATATAGAGAGTAAATTGTATGAAATCAGGGAACACTTAAAGTATTTTACATGCAAATTGCAGTTGCAAAGTTACCCAGACGAGAAACTGAAATATGCGTGTCATGAATCTTTTATGGCTAATGAAAAATTCCCTTCAGAAAGCGAAGGAAAATGATGATAATACAGTTTAATGAATCCGTTAATAAATTCAGATAGATGCGCATAGATCTTCATTCACTTAAAACCATTCATCATTTTTTTATGATTATTCTTCTTTTGAAAATTGATTTTCCTTGATCATTTATTGCACAAATATTTTTCATTTAAAAAATTAGAATATTCTTATATTTTACCTAGATTTTTCTTGAATAAATTTTCAAAATCACCGGCAATTTGTCAACAAAAAGGCATTGAAAAAAGATACTCGGTATAAATAGTAATTTGTGTAGTGAATTATTTTATCTTGCGCCTCACGGTAAAAGTTATTCTTTGTTTTAAAAAAAGAAAATTGAAAAAAAAACATTTGCTTTTTTTTTTTTTCTTTTTGTTGTAACAAAAGTTGAAAAGGAAAACAAAATACTAAGTTTTTATTAATGGCTAAATTGTAATATATTTAATTGAAAATATAATTTCTGTCCTTTTTTATCTTTTTTATATAATGGAATATCTCAAATCTTTCTTCATATCGTCTAAGATAATCAGTCGTGGTTATTAAAATTGAATGAAAATTATTAAACTAAACTAAAAAACTTCAGCTTGGTTAAAGTTTTTCAAATTGATTTGTGTGTATGGCCAAAATCGATTTAACTCCACTCTTGGCGCGTTTTTGTATGAGTGTATATTAAAGTCGCACTCTACAGCTATTGGTGAGGGGCCTCGTAATTTTCAGCCACTGTCAAGTGACGAGAACGCCACTTGAGTTGGCATCACATTCTTCTAAGAGGCTTTAGGTCTCAAACTCGATGTCACTAAATGCCCGATGTGGGATGAGACATTAAATATTTCATAACCAGCTCATATGTCACTTGACTGTGGTTCAAAATTAAGAGGTCCGTGGCCAATAGCGTTCGAGTTGCTTCATTGGGAGACTTAAATTAAAATCGAATTAAATCAAAATTGGTGCTTTTTTATTGGGTTTTCCTCTGAGTAGTTAAACACAGTCATTATATGCTGACCCCAAAATAAAAGAATAAGAAAAATACGTAATTTTTTGTGTACCGGTGGTGATTTGGTGTTTTGTCACCAAAACTAATTTCGTCGTCAAGTGCTCGACTCATTTCACCAAATGACTGAAAAATAACTATTATTAATGATAATTATGATTTAAACAATAATATTATAATTAAGCAATAACTTATCGTTTCGTTTTAATCCAAAAAAAAAAAAAATAACTGTTTTACCCATTATTATCTAAATATAATTAAATTATTATACAGAATATTGTTTGTGATGCTTGTGCTTCCTTTGTAAATCTTGGTTATTTTTTAAATAAAACACAAAGCGTCCAAAATTCGAAAATCTCAAAGTAAATTTTTATTCTTTTTTTACAAGCTTTTATTTAACTTGCAATGTCATTTGTTTGGGTGGAATCTTGCAAAACAATTTTGAAGCTGATGTCTTCAACCGATTGAGCTGAAATTTTGTATACACGTTTAGTTTTGATGGCAATGCATGTTTTGACCATTTACATTCTGATATCGCAATTAGTTAAAAAGATATTAATTAAAAAGCTTATTGGATTAAGCTTAAAAAAGTTCCAATTTTTCGACTTTTTTAAAGAACTATCTTATTCTTTCTATCAAACTGAAACAAAAAATAGTTACATAATCGGGAAGATAATTTATTTTTCCACGATACGGTGTAATTTGTTTTACAAAATAATGATATTTTCTATTTTTTACGATTTTTTTCTGAAATGAGTCAAAATTGATGCGTTTTCATGAAAATGATTTCTAAATCGTTCCGTATGAATTTTTTTTCATGTTAATGAATCGATATTCTGCACTAAGACAGTTCAGGCTTTTCTCTTTTAGAATCAATCATTTAAAAAATAAAATGCCGAAATTTTTTTTTTACGAATTTTCAAAAAATACTCAAATTTTTAATAAAACATTTAAAAACCTCGTCATTTTTAAAGATAATCACACAAAACTCTCTCTCTCTTTTTTTTTCATTTGTTGAATAGTATTAACCAAATTCTGCACAAAGATTGAAAAAATGTGTTTAAAATGACGGATTTTCGAAAAAAATGAGTTTTACTATTCTGATTAATTTTGCTTTGTCCAATGTTGTTTTGGTCTTACAGTGTTTATCCCCTTCCCCCCAATAATCCTCTTGTTGTTATTTACGAGTGAAATATCTATCATATGTACGTGACCCGGCGAGAAAAAATATTGAGTACCTCTGAGCTTGTTCAAAATTAACCGGCAAACGACCTTGCAACAATGATGCGTTGAATGAGATACCTGTGTAGATAAACAAGCAAATGAAATAACTTGATCTGATTGATTTTAATTTTTAAAATTTTCAAACTAAGTAAATACGAGTACTTAAATCTCGCGACAAGCTTTTATAACATAAATTGTGTAACGGCGTTATAAGTTGATAGCAAAAAAAGTTTTAAAAGAAAAGTTTATTTAATAATTTTTAAAGCATTTAAATAAAAGCGTGTTTTTAAAAAAAATTTCAATTCCTACTAATAACTCACACTCTCTCTATATTTATTTATTTGTTTATTTATTTACCTTGGTGGAATTTTCAATCGTTAATAAAATACATTTTAAAGCGCTCAAATGAGCTGAAATTTAATATTCATGATTATTTTGGATGACAATACAATAATTTAATTATAATTAATAAAAATTAATTGATTAAAAGTAATTAAAAATTACAAAATAGCCACGGGCACATTTCTGGCAATTTGGCTACCATTTTCTTTTATAAAAAACTTAAAAAAAAATTTTCTCATGTTTTAAAGCATTCCGTTGAACTGAAATTTAAAATTCACGGTTGTTTTGTATGACAATAAGATACTTTAATGATGATGAATGAAAATTTAAATTCCAAAAATTTTGTTTTTCTGTCCTTTAATACATTTTATATTAATTGTAACTATTTAATAAAAAGTAGCTAAAATAAAATTTTTCTTTGTTGATCTAAGTGGGAATTGACTTATTTTTTTTTATATTACTTGTTTTACTTTTAATTTATTATACCGTTCAAATGACCAACTGTCCACTTAAGATATTAAACAAAAGTCTCCACTTGAGGGAACAAATCCTCATCTTAAAGAAGTGAATGAAATATATATACTAATTGCGCAAAAATTAAATACATGTTCGCTATTAAAAATGCTATACCTGAAACAACTGTGTGAATGTCTATTGGGAGTGATATTTAATAATGAATGTTTCTCAAAATGTGGGGCGCATTCCCCTAAGGAGGCGTGATAACACTACGAGGGGAGCGCGAGCCTATTGAAAAATTGAAAACAAAAGATTTTTTTTTTAAAAATTTATTAATTTACTGAAAGTAAACAAACAAAATACATTCTGACATAATAAAAAAAAAATTAAATTTGTCTGATATAATACCATAAATGTATCAACGCCCAATTTTTTAAATTAATTTAACAATATGATGTTAAGAAGAATTTTTAATAACCAATGACCCCCTGGGCTTTTTCATGTATAAAATTAAATGAAAAAATAACACTTGTCTTGATAATTTTTTCGATAATTAATCCTTTAACTGCCGATTAAACATTTTCCCCTTCCCCAAACCATTTTCCACAGGGATGTATTGGGGAAGGGGGGAAAAAAAGGAAATCCTCTGAAATAGGTAAATCATCCAAAAACTGTAAGGTCCTTTTGAGTCCAAAACCTTTGGGTTAATTTAATGCAGTGCCCGAAAATATTGACTTCGGAAAATAATAAGGGGGTAATTAATGACGTTTATATACACCGGGGGAAAATTAAGAAAAGTCGGGGTAGTATTGTGCTTTAAAAAAAATTAATTTTTTGGGGGTTAAAGTATTTTGAAAGTTTGAGAAGCACTGTGTTAATGAAAACATGTAACTTTAATTTCAAATTAATACCAACTACCGCAGTACTAAAGAAAGAGTAAAATTTACAAATATTTCTTTAGAATTATTTATCGAATCTCCTATCAAACTGTAATCGATAGAACTAACCCAAACTGAGCCCTAACTTTTCCCATTTTTTTATGGTCCTACACGGACGACCGATATTGATTGGGATGAATCCGTTCCTTGGGTGAGCGGGGGACACAAATTTCCGCCGATCTCATACAGACGGAGAAGAAAGACTGCACTCAGCATTATTCCACTGGTAAGCACTCCCCTTGGGGGCCGGGGTGGGGTGAAGGTTGGGATCGGGTTGATTTTCACGGTTCGAGCCCCAGTCCCAAAGACCCGCCGTGAGGGGAGCGATGCACGTTAAATCGTGGAGCTGAAATGCCCTCCCGTTGGTGTGGTGTGGTAGGAGAGGGGTGCCATGGGTCGTCCACGTCAGGACCATGGTTCAAAAACGGGTCCACCCCAAAAGTCCCAGGAAAGTGGACGTTAATATTCACTCACCCTCACTCACCTTCAATTCAGTTGCAGTGAGTGACATGAACGTCGCACTTATAAAGCAAGCCAATGGCTATTGGCGACGGACCTCGTCATTTTGAACCTCGGTCAAGGCATCTGAGCTGGCACCCCTTCTTCTAAAAAACATCACCCAAGGGGGAAATTTTGCCCGATGATTTAACCTGCAATGACCTTCACACGGGGGCTTGAGTGGCAGGACATAAAACTAGGCTAGTCCACGAGGAAAAACAAAAATAATTTGTTACTGGGATAATTATTTTACATGAATAATTAATTTATTAAGTATCGATTAATTTTGTTAATGTTTAATCATTTAATATTAATGAATTATTATATTAATAATGATTGATTATTTTATTAATATGAAAGTATTATTCAATTACCCTTTAAATTAGTTCTTTCATGGGTATAAAGAGGCGATTTAATTTCAACTGATTTAGATTTTATATTAGATGATGAAAGAATAGATGCTCTTGGAAATATATATTAATTTAATAATTTATGAATTAATAAAATCAGCAATTATTTTAAAACTTTTAAATTCATTTATTTATTTTAAAATAATTACAGAAAATATTTATCGTTTGTTTATTGTAATTTAGTTATTCCATTTCATTGCGGTTGTGGTAATGTAAAATTTGCTTTTTAAAGCAAGTGTAATATATAAATTATGGATGACTACACGGAATCATATAGAGTTCATCTGGTCGACGAATTTCTAGAAAATGAGGATATTCGCTGAATCTATTGACCACAGTTCGAACTTCAGACCTCATACCTATAGAGCATGCCTGGAACGTTCTGGGCAAGGGCCATTGAAACTCGCAACTCCGTCCGAGAACCATACAAGGCCTTAAAACAGAGTTGCTAAACGAATGGGATTAATTGCCTCAGAACTCATAAATTCCCTTATTTCCAACATTAAA
Organism: Trichonephila inaurata madagascariensis; assembly: GCA_019973955.1. NCBI lineage: Eukaryota > Metazoa > Arthropoda > Arachnida > Araneae > Nephilidae > Trichonephila > Trichonephila inaurata. The sequence goes on from BMAV01011203.1 coordinate 81,845, forward strand.
TCACGGTGCATGGCCAGTATACCTGTAAGATGAGACCATATTCTCTATAACCAATTAATTTTTATTTTATTTGTTTATTTATTTGGTTTATAGGCAGTATAGAAATATATCCATCCTTTCCCAGACCCCCGGAATTTTAAAAAAGCATCGTGTAAGTGTTTTAAAACCCGAAACGGTTTTTTTTTGTATTATATAAACCCTTTTTGTACGGGGCCCCTTTCATTCAAATCTGTCTAATAATTCTGGAGATAATCGACCTAATCTAAAAATTATCTTAATTTTGAACACCAGTGTATTTAAATTCAGTTGGAGATAAATAAATATATTTTTGTTTTATAAAAATTAATTAGATTAGTAATTATTATGTGCAATGCTATATTCACATATTTAGTAGTTATTATTCGCCAATTATTAATCATTTTTTTTAATTTTTATTAAATTATTAAAAAAAATTAATTACTCCACGATTGTTGATTAACTGAATTTAAAGTTCACATAACATATCTTAAATCAATTAATGAGTTACAATCCTAAGGATTTAGATTCTGATAAACATTTTTTAATACCGAAAAATTTGTCTTGCAAAATAAAAATAAAACAGTCTTTCTTTATTACACATTAAAATTTTAATTCCTTTTAAAATGTTTATTCTTCTTTAAAACAACCAGAAAGTTTAATCTATAAATTTGTCTTTTGTTATATATATATATATATATATAAACATTTTTTTATCTACTTTATTCTTTAAAAATGTAGGAGTTTGTCAAAAGGTTTGATTTTTTTCAAATTTAATTCTGTAAGTGGGACCTGCGTGTCACTCCCACAATCATTTTTTCTTTGATTAGTTTCTCTTTTTTCTACGTACTACGTTTTTAAATCTGGCAATCGAAAATTCATTTATTATTTCCTACGATTTACCTTCCTTTCTGTCAACAAGTCATCTACACCAGTTGTCTTCAACCCCCGGTCCGCAGATCAAATACTACTAGTCCGCACAAGAAATAGCCCTTTTTCCATTTTATTTACTTTTATATTTTTTTTTCGGTATGGGCTATTTTTTTGGAAAATAATTTTTACTTTCCCTTTTGTTTTCATTTTTAAAACCATTTTGGTGTAGTTTATATTTTTTTTCCCTTGAAGGCACGTATAACTACAATTAATATAAAAATTATTAAATCAAAAAAACCTAAAATTTTAAATAATCAACGTCCCCCCCTCAACGGGCCGCGGTAAAATTACCCAAAGGACAGGCCCCGGGGGCGGTGATAAAAAGGTCTACACTTTTAAAAATCCTAAGGTAAACAAAACTATCTTCACGAATCGCACGACGCAAAAAACGCACCGAAATTTCCAATAAGATGGGGGAATGATCCCGGGAACCCGTTTTGCCCCATTTATTTTCGATTTTTACGAAGGGGATAAATTTATTGGCTAAAATGCACTGCGGGGGCCACCGTAAATGAAAAACCCAAAAAGAAAGAGATAGCACAAAAAAAATTTTTTTTTGTTGATAAATGTTGAACAAGATCAAATGATTAAATTTATAGATTCGAATGTGGTTCCTACCAGAAACAGTGAAACCAGAGTAGGGCCTTGTTGGGTACCACTTTCCCCACGCCTTCCCCGGGATTGATTCCCAAAAAAACCAATGTGTTCTTTGGTACAGCAGATCGCCCTTTCCAAAGTTGACGGGTGGAAACTGTAGGGTAATCTGTGTCAATCGTTGAAAACCATGGACCATAAAGTTTTCTTATCGGCGAAAAGAACCACAGGGGCGAAGGCCCAAGGGGAAACAATTCAATCTGGATTTACGGAACTTTTAAAAGCGTCCCAAGGGGGCCCCGCATTATCCCGTTGAAATATGGCTGTTCAAGCCCCCGAAGGTGCAAGAACAATCCAGCCCAACCCCCCGGAGATGAGGGCCCGGCTGTTTAAAACACCGGCAAAATACTAGAGGGAGGCAAAATGATATCCAAAAACCGCCCCATAAACCCTAATACCCAGTACAGGACCAGTGTGGTGGTGAAACGGTAACCCCATCCTCTCCACGATGTTCCACTCAAAACCCACCATCGCGGTGTTGCAGACAGATGCGGACCCGTCATAAAGACAACTTCATTCCATTCTGCCGCCCCACATCCTTCTTTCATCGCACCATTGGCGGCGGAGACGTCTGTGGTTCTGCGTCGAGGGGAGACCCAAGCAATGGACGCCCGGGGGACAGACCACCCTGTAAACGGCGCCCAATGGTACGCGCAGACACTGAATGATGCATTACAGACCAATTTCGGGCATGGTTCCCCATTTACTGAGGGGTCCTCACCGCCATGCCAAAATTTGGGCCTTTTCCTCCCCGTGAAGTGGTGCACTGAGATGAATGCGATCGACTACGTCTTTTTCCGTCGTACCCTCCTGCATCCAACGGTCAAATATCCGCATTACAGTTGTTTGGTTTCGTCCAACACGACTACCGATTTCCCCGGAAAAAATAATTAAATCCGGTAGGCCACTATCCTTCCTCTGTCGAACTCGGGTACTTATCAAAAACTGATCGCCGTTTTACGAGACATAACGATCGTTTTTTAAAACCACAAGAAAAAACAATTGCCAAACTTGGGAAAACGCCAAAATCTCCGCCTTAAAAACCTTTTTTAGGTTGGGCGGGCCCCAGGCGCGCGTGATTTTGTCTGCGCCCAAATTTAATCATTTGCATATCTCAATTCCCCTAATGCCCTGTTGTAAAAATTTTTGTTATTTCCCTGCTTCCTTCCCGGGGGTTGCCATTTAAGGGGGCCCGCAGTATACCTTTTCCAAGTTCATCAGTTATGGCGGCCAGCTTCAGAACCCTAATTATGTTTCGCAATTGGCACACCGTCACCTTAAGAAAGGAAGTCCGCTTTGCTATTCCCGGAAAGCGAGGATGGTTGCACAAAAGAAGTAGAATATGCCCTCTGGCCCGTTGTATGATTTTCCGGGCGCTCTTAAAGAAAGGGTGTTTTTAATACAGAAACCTTTATGCACTTACAAGGGCACTCAACATCCAGAGTATCTTAGGCAGCTTTCTTTGGAGACTCTTCATAAAATCCCGTGTGACGCATTGCAGATCTATATTGATGGCAGCATGGACGTAGGCGTTGTCTTAGGCAGTGGAATTTTCATCAAAAAGGGGAATGGTATCAGGATCTGTAAGAGAAATCCTAACTACTGCTTAGGTTTTCGGGTAGAACTCTTAGATATTGATGAGGCTTTGAAATTTCACTTTACTGAGAGTGTCAATACGGATATTTGGATATTCAGTTATAGGCGACTCTATTCAGCATCTATTTAAATGGTGGAGGCATGGTGACAGAACGACAACGAGTATTGTCCAGCTATTAAATAGCTTGAGTGCCACTGTTAAGATCTTTTTTCAGTGGGTACCGTCGCACGTGAATGTCTGCGGGAATGAGATTGCAGATGTTTTGACCCTTGAGGGCAGCCATAAAGATTCTACGCATGGTGGCTGCCTTACTTTTTCAGAAATTGCTACACGAGTCGAACAAGATATCAATTCCTCTTGGAAGCAGGCCCCATACATGATTGGTGTGATGGAAACCATCCTGATGCTGCTTTGCCTGTGACAGGCAGTAGGCGAGATGAAACTTATCTTGATAGATTTCGCTGTGGAGACGCACACGAGCCGCGGTATCCTAGTGATCAAGGTATCGGATTATGGTAGGCATGTCATGAGTTCGAGCCCAGTACCACAAAAGACCCTCGGGGTGTAAGGGAGCGATGCACGTTAAATCTGTCGAGAGCTGAAACGTCCTCCCATTGGTGTGGTAGTTAGGAGAGGAATGTGTCATCTCAAGTGTCATGCTCGTCACTTGACCATGTTTGAAAATGACGAGGTCCGTCACCAAAAGCTCTCGTATAGCTGAACAGTGCGACGTTAATATTCACTCTTTCACTCGCAGTGGACATACTGGAGCTTAACAGCATGTGGCAGGTCTTAAAGTTTACCCTTCTTGACCGAAACGCAATGTGACCCAAGCCGCTGCTGCCCACATCTTGCCTTGTATTGGTTGTGCCTTAAGTATCAGCTGCTCTTCAAGTCCTGCTACAGTTTTTCATTGTTTAAAAACGCATGGGTTCATGTACTTGATCTAGATGTTTCTGTCGATCAAGTGGGATAAGAAACATCAACGTCTTCCGCTATTGCAATTAGTTAAAAAGATATGAATTAAAAACCTTAAAAAACCCTTTTTTGACGCCATCTTTGATTCGTTTGCATTGTTGTAGCAATTTAACTTTTAACAGAATCAATCAGTTTTCAGCCAAACTGAAATTCACTCTAATTGAGAAGTAACTGCATGTAACGAAATATATTATTAAAATCACAATTTTTTCAACGTATGACATTTTTTACGAATTCTTATGGAATTTCTCTAATTTAAATTCAGAAAAAAGAGAAAACTTTTTTCTGACAGTTTGGTACCTTTTTTACTTTTCCGAAAGCTGTCAAGTTAAGCTAAAACAGAATATTGTATAAACTTTACATACATAAAACTTTTTCATACATAAAATCCTTTTTAAAGAAGGTACATTTTCCGTTTGGGGGAGCCGTAAAAATATAGTGAAAAAAGATTGCAAAAATCGCCAAATACCATTAATTAAACAGTAATTAAACATTAAACTGTGGGAAAACTACCACAGAACTCACGAGTTTGAGTGCTTTTAGCGCATGTTTGGAAAAACCATTTTCGGAGAGTGAGTACGCAGATAAAAGTATTTTCTTTGTGAATGTTTTTTCTTTTTTAGTGAGTGTAAATAATGACATTTTCCAGTAATTTTCCACATACAATTTATTATTTTCACTTCTAAGAAAGTATTCATTGTATAAAATAATGAATGTGTGGCGTCACCATTCATTCACTGCATATAGGAGGCACTGTGCCATTCACTACTTTTGTTGTAAATAGTTTCGCATACAGTAAATAGCTACCACTATTTGTATTTCAATATTTTGTATATATGTTGATATAATTCAAATAAAATAGCTTCACTGGACAAGCGCCTCCCCATTTACTAAATCTCAGCCCCCAAGGCAGCCAATTGGAGTCTCTGATCACTGTACCCAGCATCCAATCAGAGAGCAGCCTCTAAGCTCTCACTCAAGCCAAAAATTTCTCCAACTTTCCACCCAGATGAAGCACCGTAGCCACGCCTCCCGGATTCCATCGTTCGACCAATCGCCGTCATGCCACTCAGCAGAAAGGAAAACTCCACTATCGCCAAGCCCCCCATCAAAGACTTGTCACGATATGGGATTGAGGACTGTTTTACAGTCCAGATTCCAAAGGAAAACGCTATTCAACGCCTAATAAAATAGCTTAGTTTGTCAACTTGGTTTGGTTCAACTGAGTATGTGGATTAGCACCCCACATAATGGATTACCCGGAAAAATTAGCTTGTTTTTTAATACATCACACTACTGATAGTTTTCCTTTAGAAAAATGATTTACTAAAAAACTGTAAAATATATGAGAATGCTGCTATTTTTTTTTATTATTAAATAGTACTATTTTCTTTTTAAATCTTTTTTTATAAAAAGAATGTTCCTTTTAATACGATTATAAAAGAATCATCTGTATACTTTTCTTTTTTTCTACCAGGTAATTTCACCTGCCTCAAATTGACATTCACCCTGAAGCGGCGGCTTGGTTACTACATGTTCCACACCTACATCCCGACGTGCTTAATCGTGATCATGTCCTGGGTGTCCTTTTGGATACGGCCCGAGGCTGTTCCCGCACGCGTCACCCTGGGAGTTACCAGTCTTCTGACACTGTCTACTCAACACGCCAAGAGCCTGGACTCTCTGCCCCCCGTCTCGTACATCAAGGCCATCGATATCTTCATGGCCACATGCACAGTGTTCGTGTTCCTGTCCCTCATGGAGTTCGCCCTGGTCAACGTGATCCTGGAGGAATGTCTCACCATGAAGCTGAAGCAGAGGATCACACGGAAAAAGTTTGAGGAAAGTCTCAAAGACGTGGAGGTGCAGGTGAGAAGGTTCAACCTTGATCAAAATTGACTTTTGACGAACATTGTACAAACCCTTGTGAAAAATGTGTCAAATGTCATTATGTTTGATAAAATATTTTATAAATTATTAAAAAATTCAAAATTAGCTAAAAGCTCATTTCAGTATAGTTCAGTATAGTGAGAAAGGTGTACTTTAATTGTATGAAAAATTTCAAGGATGTACATATAACAGATTTTGAGAAAAGATAATCGAAAACAGCCAATTTAACATTGTCAGTATAAAGAGAGAGATGTTTCAACTCCTTAATTTAAAGACTGGAGTGATCAATTAGTGGTCAATTGCAATTTTAGTGTCGTATATCCTGCATTTCTAAGGATTGTTTTTCTACAATAAATTTCCATCGTTCCTGAAGAACTATCTTGCTCGTTGAGACTGATCTGCATAAAATCATCGAACCCCGATCTACGTAACTATATGTAACATTCAGAGCACCTAAATAATCAGTAGTAGCGTATATTCTAAGCAATTTCATGACTAGGTTATTTTAACTATTGTCAAAATGGTGCTCGCATATTAGCGTCACACAGCAAAATTTCTGCCCCACAAATCATGCCATGATATCAAAACAACTGAAAGATTTTAAAGTATTACATTTAATAAATTATAGTTTTAAAAAAAACTAAAAAACATCCTTTTATAATAAGTCGAACTAAGTTGTAACTTAATCGTTTAGTCGCCAAATCTGGAAAGGGGATCTGAAGTTTGTCTTCAGAGGTGGAATGAGATCTGAAAATGGGAGAGAGAGAGAGAGAGAGAAATCGTTAAACCTGATAATCCTCGTCAAGACAATAGAACAAGATTATCAAATTATTGTATTGTCATCAGTCCAGGACAAGAAAGCAAAATTTCGAATTAATCTGACGTTTTAAAGTGGGTAAAAATTTAGTTCAAATATTCCGTTACATACAAGTGAAGCTTTAAAAGGGTGTTTAAAAAAAATCAGTCTTCTCTCAGATTTTGGAGAAAAATGGCGCAATTCGCGTGGTGCAAATTTGGCTGCGGAGATGTAATAACGTAACTTACCACCAAATTATTGTAACACCCGAACGCTGCTTATCGAATTAGTTGTAAAATATCTCAAGCACGATAAATAATAAATTTGCGAGCATTCGTGTAGTCAGAATGTATCTAACGTTTAAACAAATCATTTTCGTCAATGATACTATAACACACAATTATCGGTTATCATGTTTGTTCCAAAACATTCAGAAATTAATTTCCAGTTAAAAATAAAATGAAGTGTTTACCAATTTGGCAGTTTTTTGGGGGTTCTTTAACTATTTTATGCAGAGCTGTTTTTTTTTTTTTTAATATTAATCATTGCCTTGATACATTTTTCGGTAAATCCTCTGGGTAGTTTGGCGACCTGTTTTAAAAGTTTCAGAAATAGCCAAGCTACATCTTGTACTTCTTTTTAACCGATTTCCAATCTTTACTTAATTATGTTGACATTTTTTTTTTTGCTGTAAGGGACGTAAAGCAACATAGGCTGCTATGCCCTTAAAGTAAAAACTTTCGAGTTTATAGGTATTAAAAAGGCTTCGTTTTCTAAATGTTCAACTATTTGACATAATAGTAACGCTTGTTCCAATAAATCTTCGAGTGATAGGGCAATTCGGATCAATTTTGAGAAAGTATTTGAGATTATTTCAATAATTTCAACAGCTTAACAAGTTATGATCCAAATCGTTTAAATAGTTACATATGCTGTATACATATTGCATTGTTTTGTAAATGAAATTTGGGCTAAAGTCCTGTAATTATGATCATTTCACTGAAGATAGAGTAAACCGTATTTCTTTTCCTCTATTATTTATCCTCTTAGAAATTATGCCTATATTTGGAATATTACCCAAATGTTATTATGTTATGTATGTATGGTTATGTTAACATGTTTTCTCTTATCCATTCACAGAATGAGGTCCTGGCTATCAACATGGAGAAAAAATCAAGTGCAGTTTCTCGCCAAGTCAAACGCCGTAAAATCTGGGCGCTGAGAATAGATCAGGTGTCCAGAGTCCTCTTTCCGCTCAGTTTCGGTGGACTCACGGTGGCCTACTGGAGTTTCTACGTTCTCTTCAACTAGCAACGACCCAATGACGATGATGTGACTCGGTTTATTCCCAAGTACGGTGCAGCACGCAATTCTATGAGATAACATTGGCATTTTAACATCAGTTTGGCTGAAATGGCAGGGAAGAAAAGTCGCCAAAAAGGGCGGATTTCGTGAAGTTGACATTTTATTTTCATAATCCAATATAGGGTGCTTAAAAATCCATGAGACAAGTTTTGAGAACATACCACAGTAAGCATTTTCTTGTTCTGGAACATACGGATGGGGGTGATGTTTTGAAACATTAAAAAAATCGTCATGAAGGTAAATGTGAGTTAACTGTAGCACCATTGACATCATGATTAAATGGAAAAGTTGATTCAACAGTATATTCAACAGTATATTCACAGTATATTCTTTAAGGGAATGCTTACAATAATTACTCGGTATTGAAAAACCTTTTTGTTGATTCTATCACTTTTTATAGTTTACCTCATAAGAAACACCTTGTATAAGATAGTGGTGCAAATATGTAATGCAACAAAAATTACATTTTAATAAAGTACATAGTAAAGAATAAATTTGAGATTAATTTAGTGCGAAGTATTTTTGATACTTATGCGTGAAAGGAGGACAGTTCGGCTTCGCCAGGTATAATTGTTGGGGTGAAATGTGAGTGGAATGATAAAGATAATTATGTGCTCAAGTAGTATGGCCGTTAGAAAATATTTAGTGTCGCCTGAGCTGAGATCAGTGCCTTAGAAAGAAATTCCAATTGAGCCAAGAATGTTCCAATTGTATTTTTGTCACGTAATAGAGTACTTACGTATTATCGAAACCTTTTGGCAAGATTATATGAAATGAAGCACATTACCAATTCAGCGCGAGCGACAAGTATAAAGTTGGGGTTGGCGAGTTATCTTGAACGTTGGCGATGGTTGCAATAATACGTAAGTACCCATAATAGTTGTGGCAAACCCCCCAAAAAATTTGTTTCTTCTTTTCTGCTTTGACTGTGTTTACATTAATGCTTACCATTTATTGCATTACTTTGTTGATACTCTTCCGTTTCGCTGGCTCAAATCTCGCCAAGCAGACGTTATTGGCCAAAACACCCAATATGCTAGTGCTTCTCACACTTTTAGTGTTTTCCACCCAATTTTCTATCACAATTTTCATGGCGCCCTCTCCGTACAATAACAATGTATTCAATGCAATACTTTTATGTACTATGACGCTAAACCTACAATACAACTTTAATTACTTTCCGTGCAAATTATCAAGATAAGTATTAAATTTTGTATATAAATTTGTATATTACAAGCCCATGGAAGTCACTAGTAAATATTTTAAACCTGTTCTTAACTTAGTATTGATAAATTAATAATCAAATACACTCTATAACAGCAACAAAAAAACGACGCACCAAGAACGAGTGATCCGATTGAAACAAAAATTGGTGGGTGGAAAGATTATGCTCAGAATAGAAAATGATTAAAAGTTCAGAAAAATTCAATGGTTTATTTCAGAGTTACATAGTTACAAACTAACGAGCTCAATAAGGTGCTGACCCACCTCTAGCCTGGATGCAAGCTACCACACACCGTGCAATAGAGTGATAAAGCACCCTGTTGGTTTCCTGCGATATTTCTTGAAAAATTTTCTCCAATTGTCGGGCCAGGTCATGAACATTCCCCGTTAGATGCAGTCGCCTTGCCATCATATCCTAGACATGCTCGATTGGAGAGAGATCTGGAAATCTGGCTGACAAAGGAAGTGTTTGACAAGCTGTAAGACAGTTCATAGCAACACGTACCGTATGTGTCTGGAGTTGAGACCAGGGGGTTGCTAAAGGAACGGTAGCAAAAGAGTTCTCAGAATGTCGTCGACGTACTGCTGTGCTGTGAGTGTGCACTAATGACGACCGAAGAAGTCCGGCTGTCAAAATAAATGGCACCCCAGACAATAACTCCTGGTTGAGGGCCTGTGTGGCGTGCAATAGTGAAAGCAGGATAGGCCCGCTTCCCTGGGCGTCTCCGGACACGTCTTGATTATCGCCAGGATACAGTTCGAAGTGGGATTAATCACTTAACACCATACATCCTCAGTCAGCATGATTCCAAACCTTATCTAGCCAAGTACCACTGTAAGCTGGCTTGACAACGTGCAGGTGTAAATGGCAGGGGCGTAGCCGTCGGTACGAGCATAAATTTCGCTCTATCAGCAGTCTGTGAATCGTCATTGTGGACATTCGTGTGCGTGTAGTTACGTCTGATGGTTGATAACGATGAATCAGACGCTGTGACACCTGATCTGACAGTCAAACTATCCTCCCCGTCTGCTGTGGCCCTAGGTCGACCGCTACCATCATGACGCTGAAATCTGCCATTTTCCGCCCATTCTTGCCAGCATCTTCTAATGGACGCATCGCTTCGACCCATATGACGAGCGATTTGCCCAACCTCCCTTTCAGTTCAATGATACGATCTCTTTCAAACTCTGACAGCTCCTCGTAATGAGCTCGAATCCCTTGGCATTTTTTCATTCATTGAAAGGTATCCTAAATTTCAATGCAACCGAAATTTTGACCATCAGACCGATAATCGTTTCTTATAGACACCTGCTGAGTGCGCAGTTCCGATGCGCTGTAGCTCCCACTATTCATTCATTGCACACCAAATTTTGATTATTTGCATGTTCGGTACAAATGTCTTTGCATAAGAAATTTCATTACAATCGGGCAACTCCTTGGTGCGTCGTTTTTTTTTTTTTTTGTTTTTGTTTTTTTTTGTTATAGAGTGTATATTGTGCTGTACTGATACATTTATAAATGTATTATATTACTGTAAATGAGTCAGAATGTTTTGCTTCTTTTCAATAAATTAATAAGTTTTGTAAATCTTTTATTTTCAACTTTTCGATATGCTTGTGCCCCCTCCCCATAAGATTATCACGCCCCATGGGGCACAGTTTGAGAAACGCTGCAACATAAAAAATGTAACAAATGTTAGTTCTCATTGGGTTTTCATCTATTTTTGATGTATTATGATAAAGTCGTTACTGATAAGAAAATACCGCAACACTTTTTTCTTTTGAAAAAGTAGTGGTAAAAGGTTACCAGTGGCAATTTTCCGTTTGGCGTCGGTTGCATCATTTCTGGCGACTTCATCGGTTGCGTCGACGAAACGGAAAAGTACCATTTTGTTTTCTGAACTTTATAATTTATTGAAGGGAATAGTTGCTAATAAACTGAAAAGACATATTAGAGAAGTCTGTCAAAATACAATTTCAAAAATATTGCCAATTGCCGTCATTTCCCTCATTCTACACGTGGTCTTTTGTAGCAAATCAGTAAAATTAGTACCTTTTATTTATGCGTATTTCATGTGACGTCGCCAAAAATGTCCTGTTGGCAAGAGTTAAGCCTGCCTTACCGAAGTGCACCATATTTGCTTTCTCTAGTCGTTATGCATGTAATCATTCAATGTTGATTTGCTAACATAACCATTATACAAATTTAATGTGTAAAAACTGTTTGAGAGGTTTTGGAGCTATTAGCGCCAAATTATGACATTCCTCTTTCTTTACATGTAATGCTCCCTGAAATGTTATCAAGAATATTCCCGAATTTAATTTGCATGTTTGACCTCTTTTTTTATTCGCATGCTTCTTTCACGCCTTTAACTTTGGAATATTAGGAAATTTTTGCAGCCTTGTAACTTGGCTATGATTTTTGTTGTCAAGAAAGCAGTTTTGAAAACAAATTTTTATTTTGAATTTTTTTTGTTTTGTTTTTTATTTAATGTTAAAATAATCGATTGAACGGGATAATAAAATAAACAAATTTGACACTTGCGTTACTTTTTTCTGTCGACCAATTTTTTCAAATCAAAAGACGTCTCTAAATGCCGCGATATTCATACAATAGTGGAGAAACCGTTCTCGCGTATGCACTAAAACAATGGTGTTGGGACTAATCCCCATCTGGTCTTGTGAAACTAGACCAGGTCCATGAGTCCATAAATCTGTACAAAGTCTAAGAACAGCAGGGGAGGTGCAACAGCCTCCTCACAGGAAAACCCCAGACATTGCAGAATGTGTTGAGGAGAAAAAGGACTGATGTTACATTTGGGGCAAATTGGGAAGCTTCTTTTGCCACCCTCAAAATTCATGCACCTCAGGTGACCAGTCGAAAATCGTGAGAATGCCGTTTGATATGATCTGGAACCCTGAATGATATGGCGGATCCGGGGTGTCTTTGAAAGTACCATGGGTGTACAGGAGGGACTACCCAGGTTCTACATATTAATTCTTTAGCCCTGAGTAGATCTCAGTCGATGTAAGGACCATGTGGTCTTTCGGATCCACAAGATTGCTGGTAGCCGCCTTCGCAAGGTCGTCCGCAACTTCGTTCCCTAGAAGGCCTACATACCAAAACAATGAAAACGATGACAGCATTTAGCGACTTCTGTTAAATTGGAGACGTTTTTTTTTTATTTGGCGAAATTGATCGACGGTATAATATATAAGCACCCAGAATTCTATATAACTTTAAACCTAGCTGCTAAAAAGTCAAGTTTATCTTGGTGCTTTTTGAAATGAGAGCGCAGTTCGCATGCGCATGTTCTATAACGAACTAATTTCGTCTCAAGCGAAATTAAGACACTAGCGTGGAAGACAGATTTGTAATTTCCAAAAGAACTAGAAATTCATTAAATAAACGCCTATTATATATATTTACCGTAATAAAATGCTCAAAATATATTATACGTTTCACGTCCTGTTATGCTACCCTTGGCGAACTTTCGCCAAATTGGAGTTGAAATGCCAATGATGTCTCGTGGCATTATATATCGCATCGTATTTTAGAAACTGGCCTGGAATCATGCATCATGGAAATTTCAAGTGTTCAAGTTTTAAGGTTACATGTAGTGAAAAATGAAAAGTTCAACAGATATAATGGTACTTACGTATTATCGCAACCGTATTGGCGACATTATACGAAATGAAGCACACGGTTGCCAAGCGTACGACTTATGCAAAATCGGGGGTGCCAACTTGGCGAGTTATCTTGAACGTTAGTATTGTTGCGATAGTACGTAAGTACCAACATTATTTTGTGTTTAAAATTGAAATAGGTTTTCTTTCACCAGTTATCTCTGACTATTTTAAAAGTTTCATGTACAAATGTTTCAGATGTACGGGATGCGACGTTAGTCAGGTTGGCGAGTTCATTTCTGTCTATCTCAAGAAGCAATCAAGTAGGTGAAAAATGTAGACTCTAAACATATGTATTATTTTTCATCACTTAATTTATCAAATTGTGTGAACATTTTTGCACCTGTACATTTAGTTAGCTGGATGCTCAAACGATCTATAATCGATGTTTATTTATTTATTTTTGGGAATATGAAGCAACAAAGGCTATTATCCCTCATGATATTTAGATTGGTGGTGTAATTTCTCGCCAAAATGAATAGGAAAATCTTTCGCCATATATTTTACATGAAAATAGAAACGCGTGACTGTTAAAATATATTTACATAAATAACAAATAATGAAATGCATTGCAGTAACTTCAATTCATAAACCGAACCAACATAAAATTTATAATAGTGAAATATATTTTTTAAGAATTCATTATTGTGATCAGTTCAATGTAATGATAGCAATTTTTATTGTAGCAACCATTAGAGTTATGAAAGACATTTTCTGTGGTGAACAGTTTTTCGTTACACTGTACCTGAAACAATATTACAATAACATGTTTAGTTCATGTGAGAAAAAGTACTTAAATTTAAAAACTGTAAGGTTCTTTAAAAAATTTTGCCGAGTAAAAAGTACTTGGAATATTATTAGATAAAAGTTTAAAGAACTTAATAAAAGTTCTTTAAACTATTGAATAACGTAAATCTAAAGTAAGTCTAAAACTAAATTCCATTTCTAACTTATGTTCTTGTTATAGTTTCTGTGAAGCATTTTTAAGAGGTCAAGAAAATTTTGTGAATAGTTCTGACTAGAAACTTCTTGAGACAAACGTAGGGTACACTTTTACGGTTACCCTCTGTATTCATTATTATTGAAAATTTAAGCCTTTTGTGGATCGTTAGGGTAACAAAAGGGAGAAAAATTCAAAAATTTTCAAAAGGAAATGGTAATTATGGAATGCTTTTTTTCCTTTTCAGATTTTTTTTTAAATTTATTTTTCCAATTTTTTGATTCTTGCTCCAAAGGTATGAATATATATATATATATATATATATATATATATATATATATATATATATATATATATATATATATATATAAACAGAGGTTGTATTACAAACTTAATTAAAATATGATTTTTTTACATTTTATTAGATAAAAATTATGTATTAGTTCATTTAATTTCCATTTAAAAAAAGGTTACAACAATCAATGAACCAAAATTATCCTATGTTCTGAAAAATGATAACTGAATTAATCTGATTTTTTAGATTAAAAAATAATACTAGTTTCATCTGCAAACGTATCGTTATAATTGATGATATTTTGTTTTGAAAGATAAACTGGATTAATAAAAAATGTCGAAAATACTAATCAATAGCAAAGTTTACATTTTTTTTTAAATAAAATTAAAATCAACCTAAATATTTTTAAAAATTATTATTTCGTTTGCCTAAGTTATGTGACTGCATAAACTTGTATGTTTAAATCTAATTATATTAATTTTTGAATTATTCAGAATAAATTAACCTTTTTTTATTAAGTCTGCCTTTTTAGCAAATTAATAAACTCTTAAATGCCACAAATGCTTCCTTTCTGCATTCTTTCGATTATTAAATTCACTACTAGATGGCGCTTTCTCATATGGAATTGAAGTAATTCAGGAGTGGCCAGCCCGCGGCACGCGTGACGCGTTGTGGAACGGTGGAGTAGTAAATGTGCCACGTGAAACCTTAATTAAAATTTAAAAAATTTTCAATAGAAAAAACTATTTTTTAACAATTTTTTTTAAATGGGGTTGTTTTAGACAAAACCCCTCAAAAGTTGGATCAAAATATGTTTGTGAATAGATGTTTTCCGCTGTAAACATAATAAAATAAATATCACTCAAAACTAGCTGATGTGCATCTATAATGACCTAATTTTGAGGCATCTGTAAGAGCTAATTCTAATACAGATGACATGGAAACAAAAAAGGTATAATTCAAGGTATTATTCAGTACTTACTTCAACTTTTCGATTACTGAGCTTTTAATAATTATTTTGAATTAAATGATTCGAGTTAATCATTTTTATTTTATACCTAACCTAATTTGATCGCATTTGTAAAAAGTTTATCAACAAACAAACTTAAGTTTGTACTTTTGTCTTATTTATTATACTAATTTTAAATGTCGACTACATAGACTTGTATTTAAAAATGTGCTATTTGCGTAAAAATCCCATAATAAGTTTATAAGTAAAATATTTTCTCTTTTACACATTTGTTTGTTGGAAGTAGCACGAATAATTATTTTTTATCAAATAGCGGCACCCTTCCCAAAAGATTGGTCACCCCTGAAGTAATTTGATCGAATAATTGATAATTAAGCTCAGAAAGTATTGAAATATTGCATTTTCATCGAAAATACACAGTTATTCTAAATTTAATTTTGGAAAGGGATGGATTATTACGGGGAATTTATTACAAAATTTTATCTTTATAAAATATAAAAGAAGGTTAAAGCAGGTGTCAAAAATTATTTACTTTCGTTTTTGCAACACTCATATTAGGTCGAATCAATGAATTTTTCCTGAACAAAAGTGTTCTTTATTTCAACTCCCGTACCTTAAAGTTAGATAAATTTCTAATTTTATGTGTGTAGAAGGAAATATTTCATATTTATTGAATATCCCTAAATTTTAAAACTTAGTATTTTATAAAACTCCCTTCATCAAATAATAGTGACATTGTATAGATCAGTGGTCACCAACCCCCGAGATGAGAACCGGTCCCGATCTGTGAATAAAATAGCGTCAGGCCACCCAAGGAACATTAAATTATTTCCATTTTATTTATTGATGTGTTTTTTCTCGGATTTGTGTGACTTTCCATGAAAATCACTTTATATTCCATGTTATATCACTTTATGTTCATTTATTTTTCGATGAAACTATATTTTATTCTGAAGGCATGTTTAAATACAATTAAATTAAAAGTATTAAATCAAAACTTTTAAAATAGAAACAATCATTGTTCTCCTCTCCACAGCCTCACTGGGTCGCTGTAAAATTATCGAACGTTGACCGATCTACGGCGATAAAAAGGTTAAGAAGCAATGATTTGAATTCAGATTGCTGGAAGGTATTATCAGGCTTCATAATTTATATACAACCTCTGTCAGATGGTTAGGAAGACATTTACACGCTCAGTTTACTACGTTCGACCAAAAAGTATTCCTCTCATTTAGTAAATTTTTTATTAAAAAAATAAAAAATACAACGTTTTATAATTTTGTCTCCCCCCATCTCCTCTTTGCCATGAACTTTTGTTCGGAGTGTTTGCTGCTAAAACTTTCGGAGAGAGGGCGCCATGAGCGCATTTAGATTTATATTTGAATTTTCTCGCTCTTCCGAGCAAGTTATCTCATCAAATGTAAAAAAACCTGCAATTGATTCTACACCATACATTTAAGTCAAGTCACTTTTGGGGACATCTCAACAGCGTTCTACATATCAAAAGTCAATCGTAGAATTCAGCTGCTTTTTACTTTAAGATGCAATATTATCATATTTGTGAAATACGAATGAATATATATTAAATTAATTACTTAGTTAGCACTTATTCTTTTAAATATAAAGATAAAAAATTTTGAAGTAAAATCGTGCTTGAAACTGTACTAAGGCTGCTAGGGAGGAACCTAAAAATTTAGAATTATCAAATGATAAGCCCTGTACCTTTTTTCTAACTTCCATATCACGCTAGACATGATTTTTTAGATTAGTTTCAATTGAATATGAATCGACTTTCAATACTTTGAATCGCCAATCATATAGAACTCACCTTAAACACGTGATTCACCAAAGGTGCATTCCTGAATCGAGTCCTTCCTTGTCTGTAACATTAGGTGATGATATTCTTAAACGAAAATAACACTTCTCTTGTAAAATCTTCATATTAGGTGAAGAATTACCGTTCAAAAAGGGGTAAGATCACGTAATGTACTTACGTACTTATTCGAGAATTTCGAAATTTTTCTAACACAAATTTATTAGTATTTTATTCATAATTCTAGAGTTTTTTTTAAAGAATTGTTTTGAGTCTTTCTACAACTGTCTTACTTGTTGCGTTATTAAAAAATTGTAAATAAATTGGTTCTTTTTCTCTTTTCAAAAACGATTTTGTCTCCACTTTCAAGGATGGAATAAATCAACCAATCCAAAGCATCATTCAGGCTAGCACTGAATAATAATTAGTTATAGTAGGAAAAGAAAACAGTTATAAGAATCTATAAATAATTTAAGTTTGAATTCTGTTTAAACAGCAGAAAAGTGTAAAATCTCACTTTACTCAACTTACTTGGATTCAACACTATTAAAAGATATAGAGAAAAAATAAGCGCGAAATTAAAGCATCTAAAATATTAATATTTTGTCTAGATCTTTTGATTTTCATCCAGATATTAAATAATTAATTCTTTGAAGTTTTGTATTAGTGGATTTAGAAGAATTTGTGTGTTTAAATTATTTGTAATTCGTGCAAAAAATTATTTCCATCAACTAACCCAATCATTAATAAAATTTCGATTGATATTAATCAAGCCAAAGATGAAGTATCCAGATGCTAGAATAGAACAATTTCCAAATGACTTTAGCGATAAACTAATTACATTTCATCATTTTTATCATCGATTAGTATATTAAATAAATTATATTATTCAATAAGACATCAAGTTTATACTTACAAAGAAATAAATTATGTTTCATTTTTCCAAGACAGATTATGTACAAAAAATACAGATTTCTTTATTCTTTAATGTTTAATATTCGATTTTAAAACTAAATAAAGAATTGTTTAAAAAAAGATAGGTTGCCATTCTCTGATAATTATTTTCTTAAAGGAATAGAATTGTGTTTTGGAAGGCAAACCATATGTTTTTTTCACCGTTTTTCGATTGATGTAACAAAAAATAATTTTGTTTTCTTAAAAACTTGGCCTCTTATTGAATATTAGATAACTACGTATCGGAATTGCACTTCTATTTTCAGATATGTGACTTTTCTAATTTAGTTCATAAAGTGTTGTATCATCAAAATATTTTTTATTATGATGAGATTGCTCACACACATGTTTAGAGAAGAATTTTAAAGAAAGTTGTTGTCAGAGCCGACTGTCAATGTGATGTTTGTTGTTGTTGAAAGAGTTTATTGTTGTATTGCTCACCGACGCTTAATTTGTGGATTTCAAATATCTGACCAATCTATTCTTTGAAATAGAAAATGTAATGCGTCAATAATTATATTAGAACATGTAGAATGCATTCACATATTTTCATCTCTTTTCAATTATTCTATTTTCATATTGTATGTATTTGCATCATTTTATATACAATAAATAAATTTTTCCCTAAACACTTGTGTCATTACTTACATCTACAAATTCAATAATCAGATTTTTTTTTCTTTTAAAATTTGCTATTAAAAAAATTTTATGTAGGCTTACGATCTCACGATTGAAGTGGAAACTTCTAATTTTGTAGTTTTAAGTGGACACAATACGATTCAATTGACAAAAATCGGTCAAAAAATCAAATCTAATTTTTTTAGCATAAATTATTTTTTATATACTGTTCTATAACATCACAAAATTTGAAAGCTCTAAACTTAAAAAATGCAGAATTATGATAGCTTTTACGTTCGTTTTTATTCACATCCCTATGGCAAATCAAAACTTTAAACTGACTTATCTCAGAAAGATAAAAAAAAAAACTGTCTTCATTTAATATGCTACGGAATCTTTTTTTCTATTGTGTCTAATGCTTTGAATTTTTACTTATTGCTAATAGTAAATGTAACAAAAGTTGGTATGCATTTTTTAATCAAAGTAATACTTATTTTTTAAAAAAGAATTGAACTCAGAATTTGTACATTTTTTAAGGAATTTTCAATAAGTATTTAGAAAAAGAAGTATTGTACGAATACCAATCATGTTATCGCAAAAGCCATACTAACTTTTGTTAAACATAGTTCTGACGTACTTGTAAATCAAATTTCATGCGTGTGCGTAAATTTTGCAGGAGTAGCATTTTAAAATCACTTCACAAATTTTAAGTTGTTTCCTTAAAAAATTAGATGGCTGGCTTTTTATAAAATTTTGAGCACAAAATCTATTTTATATAGTATCACTAATTGGAGGCAACAAAAAAATTCTGAAAATCCTTAAATTAAAAAATTTTGTATAAATAGTACCATGTCTCCGTAATGTGTGTGTGTGCTTTTATTGTTTTATTGTTTTGTTTTACTTTGTTTTGTTTAAGATTTTTTTTGTTTTATACAGATTATTTTTTCCAACCCGGGAAGTATATTGCACGATGAATTTCTGTTTTACGAATTTCCCACGTAATGAACTTTTTTCCAGATTTAGCGAATAAAAAACTGGTCAAACAAAACTCCGTATCAAAGCCATCATATTCCGGAGAAGGACTGTGTGTAAACAATTTTAGGTTCAATAAAATACTGACCAGCATATTAGTTCAGCTATGGATAAAAACTGTTAAAGTCACATTTCAAAACACATCTCCAAAATGATCCATAGGAGGTCAATTGCCCTAAATCAGAGATACATGCAAAAACTCTAGTTCCTCTACAACTACGTTACCAATAATCTGTGATGATTCCTTGTCAGCTTCATCTTTTGAGTTGTAAAATTAAGATTTTTTCGAAAATTATGCCAATATAAAGCTGCTGAGTTTTTTTCCCCCCTTCCTGGGCATTGTTTCTAGTTTTCTGTGATGACTACAGATGGCAGCACGATATCTCTTCGGAACTATCTAAATTAATATAAAATAATCGCACACACAGTAGACCGTACATTATCGTGTTTAATTATATTCATTAGATCCATCACATGATAAAATAATTGATCAGTACTTTCTGCATGATTGTTATTTGCGCATGTTGTGGATAGTGCATTGAGGTAAGAGTTAGAATGTTACTATATTTTTGTGTATATATATATATACACCTAACTTTTTACAAATCTTCAAACTCCCATTTAGCAAAAGACATCTTTTTCTGATTTATTTGAATATTTTAAATATACAGCGAAAATATGTCCTGGTCTCTAATTACATCTTGAAATTGTGTTCATTGCTATAGTTTTCGACGAAGAAGGGGTTTTTTTTAAATGCAAAAAATAAAGGAAAGAAAAAATTCTGTTTTGAAATAGTGTTAATTTTTTCTCTTGCAGTCAACTTTTTTTAGGAATCATATCGAAAAATTTTCCTTTAAGTATTTTTAATGTTCAGTTTTTTGCTATGTTGATGAGACTTTGTTACCTTTAAACCCAAGTAATTGTATTAAAAGCATCAGTTTTTAAAAAATGAAAATGTTCTGGGAATATTGTTCTGTAGCTGATTGCGGTAGAGAATTTTAAATTTGGTTCTTAAAAGAATTGTTCAAAATAGGATACTTCAATTAATAATAAGAAATAATTAGAGGAGTATCAGCGTACTCTGATAGAGAAAAATGTTTTTTTTTTTTTCATGAAATCATAAAAATTCGCCCACTTTAAATAATGTCCACTGTAATATTCCGTCCTAAAGAGATTTTAAAAAAAAAGAAGAAGAAACGAGCCTTACAGTAGTTGCATATGATGTGTAACATCTGACATGTTATCGTGGTAAATACGCAATAGTAATTTAAATCCTGAAAAAAAGGATTCCAGTATGATTGGAAATAATTTTCTATCGAATAATTTTATATATTTAATGAAAATTTTATTTAGGAGTTATGCAATTTTTTATCAAAAATATTTATTCTTGTTCAATTTGGGGAAGAGTGGATACAATAGACTTATGATAAGTAAAATAGGACACATATACATGTGATTTCAAAGTATTTAAAAAAAGTTGAAAAACAGCGTCAATAACAGTACCACTGTTAGTTGTCGAAATACTTCGATTTATACTCATTTCGAGCTTTAGTTCATCAGTCAAAAAAGCTATGAGCGGCTCAGCTTCTGGCAAACTGTAGTTAATGTTGAAATCACCACTCAAAATCATGGGAAGCGAGTGATAGTTTGTTTTTAAAAGAGCAGAGAACCACACACACAACATCTTCGGTATATGATAAAAGTACAAAATGCAGGGAATTTTTAATTTTTTTTAACCGTTTGATTCGGAGAAATGTATACGGCCACCAAAATCACTGTTTGTCCATTTTCAAATATGCTTCTGCGGCACATGTCCTCAATATCTTGACTAGCAATACCCAATCCACTTGTTTGACGATAAATAAATGTCCATGGGAGGAGTCACAACATGCGAGTTGTTCCGTTTGCGATAGATCGCAACACCAGATGCTATGTAGTCCGGTCGTTTAAATTTTACGCAGCAATCGAAGTTAGGTATAGAAACACATTCGTCATTATCTAACCACGTCTCTGCTAACATGAGTTATGTACAATTTTGTCAAATAACGTCGTCGAATTGCGAAGTGGCGTAATATAACGAAATCGAGTTTTAGAATTCGAATCTTTTGAAATGCTAACTTGAACAATATAAAGAAAACAATTACTAGAGTTGGATTTCGCATATCGTCGGTCTAATTATCAGACTGCGTAACTCCATCTGGGATGCTAATTTGATACAGTAGGGCTAGGCGCCAAGTTGTTGTTTATGTTCGCCAAGATAGGCGATAATATTACAATCGTGAATTGCAAATTTAAAAAAAAAAGCTTTCTGCATATCTTAGCTGAACAAAAAAAATTATGAAATTTTAAGTCTGTAGATCTAATAGCTGATAAAGAGGATTTTTTTTATTTATAATTTCCCGTAAATCTCTTGTGAGTTGATTTTTGAAAACACCTTCCTAAACTGATCTCTGCTCAGCAAAAGTAACACATTGTAACAAATTTTGTGTAATGAACGCTTAAATAATAATTTATATAACTGGTAATAATAATTTATATAACTGGTATAAGTGTAAATAATTTATATAACTGGAAGTATAATACATTAATATTACTTTCTGTTGTATTTATTTTATGTTAAAATCTTGCCACCACTCTCCCTTCGAAATCTAGTTTTATTATGAAATAAAAAATAGTGATTATACCTATCGAAGGAATAAATTAAAAGTGGAGCGTGCACTGAGGCATGGCGTAGACGAAACAAAAGGGAATGTTTTGCTTCACCGCTGCTTGGCGCGATTAAGGAATCTCGCCAAAAAGCGCTTGACGCATTGCACTCCTATATTAAATTAGTTAGACCGGTGGAGTTACGCAGTCTGATAACTAGGCCAACGATATATATTCTGCTCTGGATTTACCCATCTCTGCAAATCACAAAATCATAAACATTTACCAAGCTAATTAAAATTTCAATTTTTAATCGAGAAAACTTTTTTTAATCACAATGAAAAATATATTTACAACGAAAGGAATTAATCTTATAGAGTATGAAAAAGATATGCACTAAAATATTTATTCGAATAGTTCCATATTACTTACTCGTATTTTCTTAAGAATATTGAACTTTGTCAGACGCTTAACAGTAAATATAATTATTAATAAGTAAGTTTATCCTGAATAAGAATTCTAATCTTGTAAAGACTGCAATCAAAGAATTATTACTTTGGTTAGCTCAGCTCAACTTTATTTCACGGGTTTCAAATTCAAACTACACAACATTAAAAAAAATCACAATTACATTAAAACAGTTAACAGTATTAGAAAATAACGAGAGGTTTGTGCACACTTCCTCTTCCGAGCTGACAGGCTGACTATTTAAGCACGCTTCCACTCAGCGAAAGGAACTCGCCAATGTCGCCAAATATGATGCCAACTTGGCTCTATCGCCAAGATCTCACCAAGTTCCCATTGACGTCACTTCCTGTTCCCAATTTCCGTCCCTTTTCACGAAATCACTCCGACAAATATCCAGCAACCGAGAGGAAAGATGTTACACATCAAAAATAATTTGGTTATAATTCGAAAATGTCATTATCAAACAGCAATAATAAATTTGATGAAACTGTATTCCTTCCCCCACCCCTTGGAATCTAGCTAATAAAAATCTGAATGTTTATTATAATTATTTTGAGTGTCATCATCGGTTTCTTCGGGGTTTTCCCAAAAAATATTAAAAACATTCCCATTCTTTCCCAGTCCAATGTTGATTTTCAGTCATTGCTTTGGTTTTAAGTATTTTTCGAGTGAGTGAGGGTGAATGTTAACGTCGCACTGTTCAGCTATACGAGAGCTTTTGGCGAAGGACCTCGTCATTTTGAACCATAGTCAAGTAGAAGAGGACAACACCTGAGCTCACACCCCCTCCCCTAACTACCACACCAATGGGAGGACGTCTTAGCTCTCGACAGATTTAACGTGTATCTGCCCCTACACGGCGGGTCTTTAGTGGTACTGGGCTCGAACTCATGACATACCTACCATGATCCGATACCTTGACCACTGGGCTACCGCAGCCCCTAAGTATTTTTCAAAAACATTAGGGATGAATGTCTAATATTTCAACATAATTCTTTTTATATATTTATCTAAAATACATCAAAAAGTACATTTTACCGTGTAATCACATGAAAATCATACGTAGCTTATTTTGCTCTCGATCTAGCAACCTGTCAAACAATCTACAGTGTGAGAGAGAGTTAGATTAACTATACGCACACACACTATAAAGCAACACGAAGGGTGTTGCGACTCGCCTCGTAATTTTGAATTTCGGTCAAGGGACGTGAACAACACCAGAACTGGCGCCGTTTCCAAACTACCTCACCACATCTGCGAGAGAACAGTGAGCCCTACAGATTTAACGTACACAGGTCCCCTCCCCACGGTGGTTCTTCAGTGGTACCAAGATTCGACCCCGTGACACTCTGGGTGGCCGCGATAGCCGCGGTAGCCTAGTGGTCAAGGTATCGGATTGTGGTTGGCATGTCACGAGTTCGAGCCCAATACTACTAAAGAACCACCGTGTAGGGGAGCAATGCAAGTTAAATCTGTCGAGAGCTCAATCGTCCTCCAGTTAGTGTGGCGTGGTAGTTAGGAGAGGGGGTGCAAGCTCAGGTGTCGGCCTCGGCACTTGACCATGGCTCAAAATGACGAGGTCCGTCGCCAAAAGCTCTCGTGTAGCTGAACAGTGCGACGTTAATATTCACTCATTCGTTTTCATTCCGCGAAGCTCTGGCCACGAGCTCGTGACCATAACCATTAGGCTACTGCTTCCGTTCAAACAATCTACAAAGCATATTGTCGCCCAGCCAGTAGGGTGGAAATGACCCTCGGCTTGTAACCGAGTGGGTTTGGGTTCGAATCCCTAGTAAGACATGGTTGTATCTTCTTCGGGAAAGGAGTCGGTCTTTTGCCTCTAATGGATTCCCATCTCGAAAAGAAAGCAGCGCACCCCTTCTTGTTATATGCTGGGATCATCATCTGTAATAAATGTGTATATTCTTTTTCTGTTTGTACTGTATGCTTTCTATTATTCTCTTGTATTTCATATGTTCCCAGGACAATAAACACATGACAACAACAAAGCATATTCTACGTCTTGATTAAAATCCGGGGAAAAAACTAAATCATTACTTTTCTTTCCGATAAGATAAACAATAAAAATCGTATCTGATGGTCAATTCATTATGTACAGTTTGTCAAAAAAGTATTGGGACACACTACTAGTTCTTATATTTTTATTGTAATATTTTACTTAAACATACAAATGAAACCAACCAAAAAAAAATTAAATGTTATTTTGGTAAATACAAATAATAATAATTTGAACAAAACTCATACACTAATGCAATTATTGTTAAAATTGAAAATAAAAGAAATCGAGTTAAAAAACGGGCTCAAAAAAGTATTGGGATACTTCCCAATAAAATAAGAAAAAAAATTCAAACTTAGAAATTAATATCTTGTTGGGCCCTCCTTGCCTTTTATGACCTCTTGAAGTCTATTTGGCATGGATTGGATTAATTTTTACAAAACGATATATCGATTTTGGTCCACTCTTCGACCAAATATTTTCTCAATTCCTGCTTGTTAGAAATTTGGTGCTCATATAGTTTTTGCTACAAATAATTTCACACATGTTCAATAGGAATAAGGTCTGGACTTTGTGCAGGAGTTTTAATAACTCTAGGACAGTGGTAGAGGACCCATTACTAGCAAATATCTGCAGTATGTCACGGTTTATTATCTTGGTACAATTTAAAATATCCTGAGATTCCCAGCTTGTGTGCTCGCACTTTGCTTTAAATTTCGCTTGAGAATGTCTAGATAGACATATTTATTTATTATGCCATCAATAAAATGTAAGTTCCCGAAACCAGAGCTTGCCATGCAGCCCCAGACAATTTGGTTACCCCTTCCATATTTGACAGTAGGCCGTAAATTTTTGACATGCATTGCTGTGTTTGATTTCCACCAAACTTTTTGCTTGCCATCCGATCCGAAAATGTTACATTTGCTTTCATCAACAAAAATTATATTTACCCAATATTCCGTTGGCTGCCTTACATACATTTTGGCGAATGCCAACCTAGCTTGTCTATTTGTTTTGCTGATGTAGGGCTTTTTTTGAGGTACTCTGCCATGATACTTATGTTTTCTTAAAACATTTCTGACAGTTTCAGGATTTACAGATTTTTTGAACCTACTGTGACATTGCAAAGTAATTTTTAATTCACTAGTTCTTGGATTAATGTGTCTTGTCTCACAATCCACCTCTCTTCACGTTCATTAAATATATTTGAACGACCTGATTCTTTGCTTGTTTTCAACACTGTTTGTTTTCTTGAGCCTGTTAATGATAAAAACAGTAGACCTACTCAATTTCAATATTTTCCTATACAGCAAATTGATTTCCCCTCTTTCCAATGACTTATTATGAGATTTTGCTCATCAACCGATATATCTTTGTTTCTCGCCATTTTTTCTGTAAATAATCTTATCTATTAAAACATTTGTGTTTAAACTTCTAGTCTAAAAAAAGTAGTGTGAAATTAAGTTCTATTGATGCGCTGTGTATTTGTTATATTTCTCATTTCAAAAGTGTCCTTTTTTGACTCCAGAGTGCCTTTGAAGTATATTTGAAAAGCTAGATCAAATTATAATTCTACAATACTAATAAAATTTTCCCTATATACTGTACAACAAATGTTAAAATATTTTTTAATTCATTTGTTTTAATGTGATAAATATTTTTATAAATGGCTTTACAGTTATGCACTTCAAGTGTCCCAATACTTTTTTGAGTGACTGTATATAATTTGTTTACTTAACTGTTTTTTTTTTTTTTTTGTTTCCGCAATGGTTCGGAAGTAGCGTAAATATTAACAACGGGTAATTGATAATACATTTTTTTTTTGCTTGTACAGCAAAAGATAAAATTTTAAAAAGTGATTTGTTGTTTTTCTGATGTTAAATACAGTTAACTGGAGTGTTCCTTTTTATCATTCGTTTTAAATCAGCAGAGAATAACACACCAAAGTGTTTTGTAATGTAAGCTGGATTATAAGGTTCCGTAATATGTTTTCAAAGGATATTACATTTGAATTTTAAAAACTTGTTCCACTTTTGACTCATTCTGAAGTTTAAATCTGATTTTCTTCCATCTCGAAAACGAATCTGAAACATTCATTTTGTTTTGTGTATCAACAAACATACGCAATTTATTTTTCTGGTAAGTTTAAGCCATTTTTAAAATGTTTGTTTTCTAATGTTCATTCCAATTATTACAAGTGTATTAGAAAAAAATTGCAGTAATTACGTTTTTATTTCTCTTGAGTGTAGCCGTGAAATAATTTTGTTCTTTTAAAAATCTTTATTTTCTTACATTGCGTGTTATCACAAATTTTAATAATTTTTAATCTTTAAGATATTTTTATTGAAAAAGAAATTTTATTAATAAGATACCATATGTTTCTTACTTTAGTCATTTTCTTTCCAATAAGAAGTTTTATTAACTCAGAAGTTTAAGATGATTCTTATACAGTTTCACAAAGGTATAATTTTTTTTAGAGTAGCAGTGTTGTACAAGTGTAGCGAAATACGATAAATTATAAGCGATATTTCTCTCGTGAAAATATTTTAATTAATATCTTATCTATTAAAACATTTGTGTTTAAACTTGTAGTGTGAAATTAAGTTCTATTGATGCGCTGTGTATTTGTTAAATTTCTCATTTCAAAAGTGACCTTTTTTGTTGTGCTGAGTGCAGCTTAATTTTTCAAATTTACTAATATCTGCTAAAATCAAATCATTTCCACCACCACCCCCCACCTTTTTTTGTCTTCTTGTGCTTCTTTTTCAAACATTTCTCCTTCCATTCTTAAATATCAAATGCTATTTTATATTCTAGGAAAAATAATCTGTTTTTATCAAATGGTTTTAAGTTTAAAACTTGGAATTTTGATCTTCTATACTAGGCGTAAAATAATAATTTACCTTCTTGTACCAATATTCTGAACTTAATTTTTAAAAATTGTTTTACACAAAGATTTGCTAAGAACAGTTTAGCCACCCATTGCGATGCATATATGTGTGAAACATATTATACGATTGCCAAAAAAAATTTTAAAGTAGTCAGGTGACATCTTTATATAGACCCATTTGTCGTTTTTGTTTCGGTGGTTCAGTGTTGGAAGTGAGGCGTAAATAATTAATTAGGAATAAGCAAAATTTGTAATCAAACTACGACATAACAAACAAAACAATATTTACACTGAAGAACGTAGAAAAAAAATCGTTGCAATCTAAAATCCAATAAAATTAATCGGTAAAAGCAACAACTTTTTTATATTATGTGTCAAATATACATATCAAATTCAAATTCTATGAGTTAAGGCTGTCTTCAGTAAAAGTACGAAAGCTCTAACTAAACACGAAGCACATTTTTAGCAAAATGACCCCTTTCCCAAACTTATAACTCTCCTCTGTTAACAATAAATTTTTTTTTAAAAATTTTAAAATATTCCGTGAATACCTTTTTTTTTGTAATACGTGAAGACAAAAACCCCTTTAACATTTCGGTATAAGATAAAAACCGGGAAAATATTTTTATACCAGAAAAAATGAATCAACTCGGTTAAAAAAAGGGAAGTATGATAAAAAAAAAGCTGCTCTCTAAAGAATAGTGAAGCCAGAATATCATTAATTTTTCATTTCTTTTATATCTGAAAAAATGTTCCAAATTCAGGTCCTATTTTTTAACATTAACCGAAAACAGCCTTAACAGAACAATTCTCACATCGAGATTCATTACAAAAAAGGATGCCAACTTTAACACCAAAATTTTTTCATCAGACGATTAAATATCAGTAAATAAAATAAAAAAGATAGAAAAAGTTATATAAATTATTAAATCAAAGCAGAAGATAATAGTATGAAAAAGTGAATAGTTTCCAACTATAAAAGATACATTAAAAAATTAAAAAGAACATACATATTACATAATTTGATTTATATTCAAATATAAATCAATTGTGTAGTTTCTCTTTTTTATATATAGCACCCCCCTGCGGGACCAGGTAGCGGGTCAAGAGCCATAGTAGTCTGTCAAATAGTGCGAGTTATCTTTTTATTTCCAATTACTTTTTCCTTAACATTGTATCTAAAATAATACGTAACTTTAATAATACCAATATTCCGGGTTTTATTCCGAGCATTTGTGGCCGCGGTAGCCGAGGGGTATAGGTATCGGATCGTGAGCCGCTTGTCACGATTTCGGGCCCAGTCCACTACAGACCCCGTGTAGGGGCAGCGATCACGTTAAATCTGTCGAAGCTGAAACGTCCTTCCGTTGGTGTAGTGTGGTAGTTAGGAGGGGGTGTCAGCTCAGATGTCGTCCACGTCACTTGAAAATTTCCTACAGAATGGATAAAAGCCCCCGTTATTTAAATTATATTAATTTTTCAATAAAAACCGGGAAGCTTTTTTAAATCTATTTCCGGAAAAGAAAAAAGTGGATAATAATTAAATTCTTCTAAAAATTAGTCATCAGTTAAAGCCTTTTTAAAACTGATTTTTTAATGAAAAAAGGGAAATATTTTTAAATTTCATGGTTCCCCTTTTGTTTTTCCCCATTAAACATTCAATGCCTTTTCATAAAACAAAAAAATTTTTACCGAGGGGGTTTTTTTTCTTTTTTTTTTTTTTTATTAATTCAAGCTAAATAATGATTTTTCGCAATACGATTTAAAGGAATCAAATATTATAGCATCGAATTTCCAGGATTAGCATTGAAACTGTACACTGAGGACCAAGGGAACTATTTCCAAGAAAAGTTTTGTGTAAGCCAGCGCTTCTCAAACTGTTGGGTTTGAGGGGGGTGGGATAACTTTACGAGGGGGGCGCGAGCCTATTGAAAAGTCAAAAACAAATCATTATTTAAAAAAAGTATTAATTTACTGAAAGTAGACAAACAAAATAGATTCTGACATAATAAAATACACATTTGCACTGTTATAATACACTTATAAATGCATTAATACTGCACAATGTATTTTATAATTAATTTAACAATACTAAATTAAGAACAAGTTTAATAATTACCAGTGACTTAATGGTATTAATTACCAGTGTCATATATAAAATAATATACAAAAAATTAGCACTTATTTTGATAAATTGTACGGTTTATAATTAATTCCTTAGAGAGTTGCCGATTAAAAGTTACACGATTCGCTCCCCAATGCCACCGTTTTCCACGTAGGTGCGCGTATGTGATGTATTGACGGGGTGAAAAATAAAAAATTAGTCAAACTTTCTCTGAAATAAATAAATCCTTAGCAAACGCTGTCAGGGTCCTTTTATTGCATTCCAAAGCCTTCGGAATAATTTTATGGATCGCAGTGCACAGAAAAGATTGTACTTCGGAAAGGCGTACATATACGTCAGGGGACTGGCTGAGAGAGACATTTATATACGCCGATGATACTTAAGAAGTTAAACTCGTATTGTAGCTTTAGCATCAAAATATAGTATTATTATAAATTCAATACATTGTTATTGTATGGTGGGGAGGAGTGCAATGAAAAATATGATTGAATGTTGGGTCGCAAATATTAAAATTTGAGAAACACTGGTGTAAGCATCCATTTCGACGTCGCATTTACAAAATGCAGTTTTCGATTCTATTCAATTTGAAAAACATGAAATAATTACGTCACTAAACTACTTTTTTAGTGTTAGATAATTCTGAACATGGTAAGAACGATACATTAGCATGCAAACATTAAATTCTGTAAATAAACTTTTTTTTTTGAACCAGTGTAAATTGCTTGATAAAAAAAGACTCATTTGCTATAAGTATGCATTTTGATTGGTTTTTCTGTAATCGAGATGGCTAATTATCAATTGAAATCAGAAATAAAAACATTTGAAATTTGTAAACGTGAATTGAAAGGGAAGGTGTGTGTGTGGTTGAAACGCCTTTATCTTCATCTTTTAAAAGATGTATGCTTCTGATAATCAAAAGGATATAATTTTTCAATGTTTTTTTATTTGTATGAATCATCATTTTTGTTCTTGTTCTAATTTGTTTCCCTTTATTACGACATCTGATTAGGCAGCGAAATCATTTCAATCGATATTTGGTTTTTATTATAGCCAATCCTGCTGTTATGATAATGTACATGAATAAAATCAAAAGACAGATTGATCTAGATCAATAGATAGATAGATTTTATCTAGATCAATAGATAAAATCAAAAGATAATTTGTTGCATTGTGTACCCTCATGTTGGCGTTAATATCTCTTATCAAAACATTTTGTATTCAAAATGCAAATCTGTTCTCGATATTTTTATTTTATTTATTTATTTATTTTGATATTTTACCGTTTCGCTGGCACAAACTATAAAGTCGCCTAAAATGCTCCAACCAACGCCTAACGGTATATTCCGCTGGTAACCTGTTACAATCCCATTTTCAAAACGAGTCGTGATCTTTTCTAACCAGTGATGTCTTTTACATAATGCATCAAAAATGGATAAAAACCAATGAGAACTACAGTTACAGTTAATATCTTTGAGTGGGACTTGGAGCAACAAAGGCTATTATCCCAGTAAGCTTGATCATTGATTGATTGATTGAAAGGTTGAAGGGGATATAGAGCAACACAGGCTATGATCCCTAAAAAAAAGGTAAGAAAACGCCTAATAGATTAGTAAATACTAAAAAACTTCATTCCCTTTAAAAAGACTGAAATTTGATTTGTTATTCATTGCTCTTTCCAAAACATCTCTAAACGGGATAGTGGAATGTGGATCAATACGAAGAATAAGCCAGAGATTATTACGATGTCTTGTATATCTGCTACAGTTTAATATAATGTGATTCAGTTCATTTATACAATTAAATGTAATACACATTGCATTATCCTGTAAATTAAATTTATGTAGAAGGCCTGGATTGATAATTTTCCAGAAGATTCGAGTGCTCAAGATTTCTTCTTTTCGATTCTCTGTCCACTTTAAAATGATATTAATGGTAGGGAAATATTTCCCAATTTTTCATTGATTATTCGAAAATTTTATTTAGATATATATTTTTATGAATGTCTTCTGAGGCAATCCAGTCAATGTAAACATTGGACTCCGTGACCGATCGTGTGAGATTATCCGCCTGCTCATTCCGAACAATTTTCGCATGTTCCGGAATCCAAAGCAGAATCAACTGATTAATATAGTTAGATAGCATGTAAATTTTGTCAGCAAGTCTATGAATTACCTTATGGGATTTGGTCGAATAATTTGTGAAAAGCAGAAAAACCATCCTACAAAACAAATAATGAGAGAGAACTAATATTTATTGATATTTATGTATTGTTTGTTTTCGCCAATAACGCACCAACTTGGCGAGATTTGAGCGAGCGAAACGGAAAAGTACCAATTTTTACATAGAGAAATTAAGGAAGAAAGCTACACGAAAGAGCTACACGAGGTGGAATAAGCACTTGAATCAAGACTCGTTGATACCATTCATAATGATAAAAATGCAACACTGAGTAGAATTTTTTTCGCGAGTTTGTGAAGTAGAATTCCTTTTGAACCAAAGATTCTCCGAAAAATTTGTATTTGGTTTGCGGCCACTGTAACCGTAGGATCATGGTTGCGAACTCTTAGCGGGCGTTGTAAAATCGTGGGTTCGAGTCCTATGCCACTTAAGACCCACCGTGTAGAGCAGCGATACTCAATCTGCTGCCCACCGGGCCTTTTTAAGTGGCCCGGACATGGCCCATTGCTCTGAGAAATTCAATTATTTATGGAAATTTGGTGGGAAATTCTTTGTTAAAAAATCAAATATATCAATTTTGCTGTCGATGTCGTATGGGTGCAAATTGTTATAATTTTTTTTAATTGGTGATAATAAACAACAGTGAAGTAGCGACCATTTTAT
This sequence comes from Trichonephila inaurata madagascariensis, assembly GCA_019973955.1. Classification (NCBI taxonomy): domain Eukaryota; kingdom Metazoa; phylum Arthropoda; class Arachnida; order Araneae; family Nephilidae; genus Trichonephila; species Trichonephila inaurata. The sequence continues at coordinate 114,593 of BMAV01011203.1, forward strand.
GAGTTATGGGTGGAACTGATTTTTAACTATCTTTCATATCTTACAATCGAAAAATATTCGAAGAAAATATATCGTTTCAAGACGATTGAGAAGTTAACTATTTTGTAGTGAAAAACAAGTATGGTTGAGTAATTGTTTGATTTGTCACGAAAGTGTTGTATTTAAAAAATACCAATAAACAGGAATCACATACACATTCAATGACACTTTTCCTCGAAGATCTCTTTCAAAAGATGATATAAATAAGCTTTCTTTTGAATAATCTTTACAACAGAAAACAAGTGTTTTGTCAGTGGTAATGTCACAGGGGTAACAAAGGCATGAAATTTGTTATATTATTAGTAATCATATGAAACCATTTACTGATGCAGGAATTGTGAAAGAGGGATTCTTACATGTTTCCAATTTAGAAAAATTTAGCGACAAAATTAAAAAATATAAAAAATAATAACTAAAAAAAGCAAAATAGAAGTTTCAATATTTTGATCAATTTCCACATTTTATAAATTTTCTACGTTATCTTTGTCTTAAAGCATTCCCCTCCTCCATTAATTCTGATGTTGTGGCCTTCTTGAAATAGCCATCATACGTATGCGGCCCGCGTGAAATAGCTAACAAATGTCTGCGGCCTTGCAGAAAAAAAGGATGAATACCCCTGGTGTAAAGGGTTTGACGCTCGTTAAATCTGTCGAGGCTCAAAGAGCCTTCACGTAGGTATGGAGTGGAAGTCTGCAGAGTGGGGTACCAGCTCATGTGTCGCCGGTGCTTAAGCGAGGTTCAAAAATTTGAATTCCATCACCTGTAGTGTGTGAATATTAACGTCACACTATTTCGTTACTCGAGGGCTTTGAGCGACGGATCTCGTCATTTTGAACCATGATCAAGTGACAAGGATGACACCTGAGTTGTCACCCTCTCTCCGAATTTCCACACCACTCCAACAGGAGGACGTTTTCGCTTCGGCAGATTCCCCTACACTACGGGTCTTCAGCGGTACTAGTCTCGAATTCATGACACGCAGGCCACGAGTTCTTTACCTTGACCACTAGGCTACCGCGGCCACTCCATCCCCTCTCTGTAACCCACCTCAAAACTTCATCTTGCTACGTTATTTAAAAATAAAATGAAATCTGTCACTGTGTGACGTCTTCACAGGCACATTTTCTAAAAACACTTACTTGCATTCAAAACGAAGCATTAGGGCGACTTCTGAATTGGCTCCTCTATCCACATTATCATACCACACCAACTAAAGCACATTGAGCTTCAACAGATTTAACGTGTAGTGGCCGCCTCTACACGACGGAACTTCAGTGGCACCCGGATTCGAACCCACGACACTCCGATCACGAGTTCATTACCATAACCACTACGCTACTGTGACCACCGTGATACGTATGATAGAATAATGTAGTTATTTTATAAAAACAGGCTTATAAATGTGTGACTATATAGCAAATTTTGATAAATGTTTGTTAAGTAAAAAGTATATATTTATGAGAAGTCCTTTTAATCAACAATCATATAAACTTTCTCCTTTTTGTTGTGCTTATTCTGTGTTTAACACGGTTAATATTTATTTCTCAAAACAATTGATCAATTTCTGCTGTTTCTTAGAAACCGAACAAAAATATGCATTAACCTTTTAAAATTACGGTGAGCAGAGATTTTTTTTTATTTCTGATGGAAACAAACCAGTTTTGTGTGTGTTTCGTAACGGCCCATCAAGGATAGGGTGCAATTATTTTTTAAAACAAACAACTTTAAGTTCAAATTTAGTAACTTCCACACAATTTTGTAAGCAGCATATGCAGTTTTTTGGTAATATCTCGGGATTCTCGATTAAAATACAACCGCAAATTTTCACGGCCCACAAATAAATAATGAATTTGAACAGTGTTTGAAAGTGTAATTTTTTCATGCAAAATTAAAGAAATTACAAACATTGAATCAATAAAATTTTTTTCTGAATATGATAACAATTTTGTATAGATTTTGGGTTTATTAAAAATTGGAGTCACAGTTTTAATATCTCCCCTATGAAAAGAATTCTTTATTCAATTATTTTTGTATATAATTAATCATTTATTTACGTGATTGTGAAATGTTTTTAAAGAGCAATCAAATTACAAAAGAATATATTAATTTAAAATTCCTCGAAATATTATCAACAATAAAAATAAAAGTAATAAAGTAGACAATACTTTTGTCATATTTGTTTTGTTTTAGAGGAGCAGTGAACACGAATTACCAAATTTTTAAGGGGAAAAACAACAATTCGAATAATTTCAAATCATAATTCAATAATGTTAAAGAACATAAACATTTTTACGATCGAGCATGAATTCGGGCGCATACTTTTTCAAAATAATGCAGGAATCATGTCTTTTTAAAAAAGATGAATAATAAATGTAAACTAACCATGATATCGAAACCAAAATAAAAATGAATAAAATCTCAAAGCCAGCTTTTTTTTTTTTTTTTCTACAATACCTTTTATTTGATACGTGAAATTTGTTCTTTTTTTTAATGACTGAATATAAGAATAGAAGAAGAAAAAACCCTCTAAAGGATACGTGAAAACAAAGAAAGAACTTGTGACTTTGTCTGTGGGTAATGTCAAAGCTGTAAATCGAAGGTTGAAAAGCATTCTCGCTTTCATTTTCGGCCTGTTATCGCACTGAAAACAAACAGTTACGAAGTTACTTGCTATGAAAAAAAAGGAATTCGCGCTCGTGTGCTATTCGGGAAACAGGTAAAATACCAAGACTTGAATTATTTGCGTTATCGAATGTGTTTTTCTGTTTTAGATGTTTTACTAAAAATGGATTGGTTTGTGCGGAAATTTTAAAGACAAAAAACCCTTTTTTATATGTTCTGAAATCATCAGTCTTGCATCTTTGATCGCTAATTTTTTTTTTAAAATACAATTTTTCAAAAAAAGCAAATTTTGTTTACTTGTGAATGCATGTGTTTAACTTGAAACGCCTGTATAGAACTTTTACAAAACCTTTGTACAAAACTTTTTTGTTTATGCCTAAATATTAAAAACAACCGTTATATACTCTGAAATCGTTTTTTTTGTTTTCTTTTATTTTTAGCATTGTTTTAAAATCGTATTCCACAAAGAAAAGTGGCCGCGGTAGCTGATGGTCTTGATCACGTGCTGGTGTGGCCACTATGTCATAAGTTCGACTCCTAGAACCTAAGAAGACCGCCGTGTAGTAGAGCTGAAGCCTGTTAAATTTGTTGTGTGCAGTGTCCTCGAGTGAATGTTTGGAGCAAGGGGTGCCAGTTTAGGGGGTCGTCCTAGACCGGGTAAACATTAGTCGATCCCGATCGACTGGTGGACTTCCCAAGACATTTTGGGGTGACCCGCCTGAAAATTTGACTAGTTAATAATTATATACGTAAAATTCAAAATTGGCTGACTGTACGCAGACTATCTTCTACCGACTTTAGATAAAAATGTTTTATTTTTAATGTATTTTTTTGGGTTTTTTCGTAATATATGCATCATTTTTTAAAATAATTATATTTGGGACTATTATTAAGTTTGTAACTTCCTTTTTTTAGTTAAACGCTGTTTTATTTTTTTTAATTTTGTAGGTAAGTACATATTCCATACTTATTATTAAGTTTTAAAAATAACCTTTTCTCCTTTCATTATACCAAACCCTATGGCATTGGGCAATTGGCACACAAAAATTTTTAAAGAGAGGGGGAATCGAGGGTTGAAGGTCTACCATTCTCGTATCATACCCCAATACGCAGCTAAAAAATATTTTTTAATTTTGCCCATTGTCGGGATCAAAAACAAAAAATAAATTATTGAATATATAGTTAACATTAACAAATAAAAAAATTACAACATCAATAATTTCATTTTGGGACTATAACGAACCGGAAAAAATGAAGGGTTTATAAGGGGGGGATCGGACCGTGGCCCCCTTCCCCGCCCTCGTGTGCGCCCTGACATTGGGCGGACCGCAATCCTTGAAAAATAGTAGCAGCCGGACCGTGAAAAGCCCTGCCCACCACTGTCCTAGGTACTAGACCAAGGTTCAAAATGACGAGGACCTTCACCTTTTGGAACTTAGGTTTGCGTTATATAGTGCGACGTTATATTACTCCATTAAAAAATTAAAAAGTTTTCCGTGCAGGTTTTGGCTTAAAATATCAGAATAGAAAAAAAATATTTCGATGGACAGAAAAAGAATATTTTCATTTTCGTTATCGACGTTATATCAGTTACTTAAATTATATAATTTTGTTTAAAACTAAGTTTAAAAGTACAGAGAAGTTGAATCAAAATTTAGAGATTTCATATTTAAACTTCGTGAACTTTTGTATAATTTTATGTAATAAACACTTAATACTAATTAAGTAATAGTAAAGAATAATAACAATAAAATAATGGTAAACATATTCATAATTATTAAATAAAATAGAGTAAATGTGTATGTGTGTGAGAGAGAGAAAATTTAAATGCTTTTCAGTAATAATAAACAATGTTTAAATACTAAGAAATAATAGTAAACAAATGGTCCTTGATACACTCTGGTACCGTATAACAAAAAGGTTTTATTTCATTTGTCACGCGAATTTTTTTAAAAAGAGTTCAGGCAAGAACAAAACATGTCCAAAAATGTTTTACTGTATTTTTTAAAACTGAGTTTAAGAAAATTTCTTATAAGTCACGTGACATGTAAAAGTGTGAACAAATTATTGTATTAAGTCTTGCTATTGAAATTATTGTGATTGATTCTTCTATTGAGATGTGATCATTATTAAAATTATTCTACTTAGACTCGAAATTATGTGTTTTTTGTTTTTTAGTATTTTTTTCTTTTTTTTTTCGAATTGATCAGGATATAAAATATTCTCAAACTGATATAAACTGTTGTATCATAGCCTTTCAAAAGTATGAATATATCGATCGTCCTTTGTGTGTATTAAAATAAAACATTTTTTAAAGTTTAGTTTCTACAGCAAACCTTTCAGACAGGAAAATATGAAAAAAATCACGGAATACTACACAAATTTGCGAGACTGGGATATCTTTTTCTCCTAAAAACTCTCAATCGGTATAGTTAGTATTTTACATATGTTACGAATTTTGTTAAATAGTGTAAAAAAATCTGTATTTGGGTGAGTAATGCATTTATATTACTCTTTTAAATTTATTTTATGTTAAAATTGTAATATTCATAAGCAATGCCGTTCCTTACGCTATAGTGGCCTTGTCAGAGTTTGAGCCCAGTATATATATATACCACTAAAGACCCGCCGTGTACGGCAGCGATGCACGTCAAATCCTCCCGTTTGTGTGGTGGGGTAATTAGGAGAAGAGGTGCTAGCTCGGGTGTCGTCCACGTCCTTGACCATGGTTCAAATAACGTGGTCCGCCCCAAAAGCCCTCGTGTAGCTGAACAGTACAACGTTAATATTCAATCAATCAATCTACGCTTTAGTGATTCAATGAGAACTTGCGATAGAGCCAAGTTGGTACCCTATTTCACCAGGTTGGCCACCAATTTTGCGACTTTGGCTACCTTTTTGGCGGGTTTGACACCCTCGGGATTCTTCTAGAAGTAGTGGATCTCTCCATTAAGTTCACGCACTATGACGCGTGAGGATTTTTCTGAAAGTTTCCGCCGAGTCTATTATTAGAGCAGTGATTCAGTATTGATTCAACCAGCGAGTAGTGAGCATTTTTTTGATTAGCTCGGCTGTGCTTGTGAATAATCTTTTACATACGTGTATTTTAAACACTGATAATTGTGTTTGAGTGATTTACTCTGTGAATATTGCAGTGGAATCCTGTATTTAAAGAACTGGATTTCCGATAATAAATTCGCATCGCTCTTAAAGAACTGTTATTTTTCTTTGTGACTGTTTTTGCATAAATTCCTCGAGCCCCGATCAACGTGACAATATATATAATAATCTTAGCATAATAATTTATAAAAATAACATACGTGTGTTATAAATTTCGCCCTAATTACAAAAAAGTTTCTGAAAAATCAATTTTTTTCAAAAAAAAAATATTGTAGTTGCTATTGTGAAAAGCTATATTAGTCCTACTATAAAGCAACACGAGGGCTATTGTGACAGACCTCGTACTTTTGAACCTTTAATAAAGTGACGAGGGGTAACACCTGAGCTGATATACCCTCTGGGAAAATTTTTATATTAAGCCAGCGCGAGGATTTTGAGCCGTAACAGACTTGACGTGCGTCAGCCCTCTACACGGAGGGTTTTTCAGTGGCTCCAGGACTCGAATCCACGACATGCCCGGCTACGGGTTCATGACAAAACCGACTACCGTGGCCACGACAAAGAACGAGAAAAAAACAGCTAGCATTATTATAAATACCCATTCATTTTCTTCTTCATTCAAGTAGGGGTGTCAGTGGCGTTACGTATACTCAACCCCCATCGTGGGGGGGCCGGGTTCTATGGGTCCAAAAAACAAGTACAGCCTCTAAAACTTGAAACTATAAGGGCCTACTATTCACCGTTACTCTATTGATTACTTATGCAGATGGTTTTTTAGTGATGTCTACAGGGGTTTTATAATAGTGTCCAGGATTATATTAAATAAATGGAAAAAAGCTGATTAATACAAAATTACTATTTAGTGTCATTAAAATATATAGCAGAATTCTTGATAACATCCAAGTAGTTATTTACATTTGCAATATTATCGAGAGACCGCACCCAGAGCTGCTGCTGAGTTCATCGTCCCCACCGACCGCACTCTTTTGTCCCTTTCTCTCTTCAGTCTAATGTGACCGGGTTCCCTAGTGGTCAAGGTAACGGACTCGGGGCTGGCATGTGAGTAATTAGAGCCTAGTACCTCTGAAGAACATTCGGGCAGATGGGACAGATGCACGTTAAATATGTCCAGGTTCAAACGTCCTCCCACTGATAGCGTGAAGAAGTTTGAAGAGGGAGGTGCCTCTTCACTTGACCATGGTTCAAAATGACAAGGTCCGTCGCCAAAAGCCCTCGTGTAGCTGAAAAGAGCGACGTTAATATTCACTCACTCTCTTATCCTTACCCTTTTATGTGAAACAGGAACTTCGCATTCCAGGAGGGGAGGGAGCACACACATGTATCACCATTTGGAAAAGGAGGATGTAACTTCACAATGAATGGAATATATATTTATATATATTCCTTAAAAATTTAAAATCCTACATTAATAGCAAACCTTATAAAATATTTATTAAACTCTTGATGGAGTAAACAAGACTAAATTTTCAAGAAGGAATGAAATGTTCATATCTTTTAAAAAAAAATTTGAATACATTTTTTTCACTGATAGAACAGACTGAAAATAATAATTAAATGAGAAATAAAACATTTTCGAAATCCTTCTCGATCAGGTTTTTACTTCAATATTCTTAAATATTAATGATTGCTTGTTTCGGAATAAGTATACAAATATTTACCTCAAGTTGGGTTGACCTTGTGTGGACTTTGTATCAGGTAATAAAATTTTAAATTATTTAAATCTTCAGTTTATATCTCATGCAACCCTTTCTCCCAAATATTTTACTTTCTCTAGTATAAATCAAAATCCACGCATTGCGTTAAGCCAAATTGCTCAGACACCGCCATTTGTTCGCTTTATGTGTTGATTTATTGCTATTGCCTCAACACCTACTCCGATATTGTTTGGATTACATTATTGGCGACGTTTGCCCTTTCGACCTACCGGAGCATGAGATTTATTTATTTCTTGTTTTTCCTAATAATCTCTCTTTGTTTTTTAGTTTGAGGGTTTTATATTTAGGATTTTTATTTTAACAAGTATTATATAAAAAAAAATTTAAGTCAATTCCTACTTAGATCAACAAAGAAAAATTTTATTTAAGCTACTTTTTATTAAATAGTTACAATTAATATAAATATCTATATACTTAGGACAGAATCACAACATTAAGTGGTAATTGATCTTAATCAATTATCATTAAAGTATCGTATTGTCATCCGAAACAATCGTGTATATAACATTTCAGTTAACTGAATGCTTTAAAACGTAAAAAAAAAAAAAAATCTTTTAAAGTTTTGACCCAAGTCGCTAAAAATGAAACCAACGGGGCAGTATCTGTAATTCTTTAAATAATTAGTTTCAGTCAATTAATTTTTATTAATTATAATTAAATTATATATTATATTGCCATCCAAAATAATCATGTGTATAAAATTTCAGCTCAATGGAGCGCTTTAAAATATATTTTATTAACGATTGAAAATTCCACGAAGATAAATAAATATATAGAGAGTGTGAGCTAGAAGTAGGAATTGATAAAGTAGATATAAACACTACAACTAAGGGCATAAAAGAAAGAAAAATTAAAAGTCAAAATGTTTTAATATTAAAAGGTTATATAAAATTCCAAGTCTCAGGTTACATTAAGACCATTTAAATGTTTTTTTTAGAAATTTTACATTTCAAGTAAAATGGGTCTATTAAACACAGTAGGATTTCTATTTCTTCTTGTCCATAACAAATATTTTTTATATAACTTATTTCGCATTTATTTCTCTGATATTTATAGGGTACTTACGTTCTATCACAACCTTATTCGTGACATTGAATAAAACCACATTAATTCAAAAAAGAATACGTTGATGGAAATATGGAACGAGTAGTCGAAAAATACTATGAGAAATAATTATAAATAAAAAGTAATCAATAAAAGAAAAGCTAATTTTAATCATCTAATTTTATTATTTTTTAGTATATTTAATTTTATATTATATTATTATTAAAGCCCACAGTGGCTGAGAGGTAATGTATAGCACTTCCACGCCACAAGTTCGGGATTCAAATCCAAGCTGGGCAAGGTCGACTCAGCCTTTCATCCCTTCAGTGGGTCGATAAAGGAGTATTAAGCTTGCTTGGGAACTGAACACTGGGGGTTTCACGTCAGATTGACCACTTGACCGAAATATCGGCACATGCACCCCAACACCTAAGATCACGTATACTGAGATAGGCACAGTAGGCCTTGGCCCTTATGGACTGTTGCGCCACTGAGTTCAATGCAATTATATATATTTTTTTAAAATAATAATAATAATATATCATTATTTATAACTTAATTGTTCAAAAAAATCGGTGAGAGAATCCCTGATTCGCATTTTAATATTTGAGCTTACCATATCAATGAACGGTTAGGTTTAGAATGGCTACAAGTGGAGAAAATAGGGAATGAAGTACAGGGTTGCCAATTCAGCACCTGCGACACATACGAAATCAGGGTTGCCAGTTGGATGAGTTATCTTGAAAGTTAGCAGGGTTGCGAAGTATGACAACTTATATAACCCTCCCCTCTCCTTTTTTTTTCCCTTGCTTTCCTCTCCTGCTCCCATAATTATTTACTTGTTTAGTTAAAATCAAGAATTTGTCAGTTTGGGAAACATTAGGAATTTTTTTAATCACAGGTTTGATAAGTTTTACTTCAATTATTCTTGAAACAATTTTAAGCGACAAAGGAGATTTACCTTACCTCATTTATATATTTCAAAGGAGAGTTGGCATGAAGCACACCTTTTTCGTTTCGATTTCCTTAGACGCATTTCCCCTT
>BMAV01011204.1:0-38060 GCA_019973955.1 Trichonephila inaurata madagascariensis
CTAAAAAAATTTTTTGACGCGTGATCCATGTTAACAGCCACTCCAGACTTAAAAAGGAAAATAGATAAGAAATCAATAGATACATCAGACTATATTTACAACTCTCAACCTGAGAGAAAGATAAGACTATTCAAAGATAAAATCTGTGCTTCCAATGTAACAGAAGACAATGTGTCCAAGATAAAAAGATACAATTTATACAACGTAACATTAAATCCGATATGAAATTCTAAATAGACTTAAAAACATTGTATCCTACACGCGGACTAAAAATTCAAGCACATTTTACTCATTTCTTCCTATGGCCGCTTTCCTCTTTAGTCTATAATCTCTCTTTTACTCTAATATTGGAAGAAAACTTATACACAAAACTAAAAAATGCAGTTCACTTTGTAAATTTGCATAAATTTCGGATTTGAGCGTGATTGATTCGCCAGAAGAAGTAGAAATTGTGTGTGATAGAAAATTACGTCTAAAAGTCTCTCAAACTCGTTTAATATCACGATTTTTTTTATTTAATATTTTAAAATTTTAGTAACTGTAATTTTGCAAATCCGTTATAGGTAAATATTTCTTTCGGTATTTGTCTCTTCAATTCCTTACAGGGTAAAAACAGATATCGATTGAAAAAAACATTCTGGAGTGTTATGTGGGTGTGAAAAATACTTATGAAATCATGCTGCTTAAGGTATCCGACTACGTTCGGAAACGTGATTTTAAAAAGTTCATAAATGGATAATTTTCATGATATTTACTGTCACTTTGATTAGAATACATGTATAAAATTGTTTTAAGGACATTTTGACAAAAAAAAATTATTTAAATACAATATTTCGGCAAAAAACTTAGAATAACCTTTTTCAAAATAATCTCCTTTTGTGAAAAATGCTTCTATTTTAATAATATTTTGTCTGTATATATAGCTCAGACCTCTGTATAGAGGCTCAGCTATGATTTTTGAAAAATTCGCATTATTTTCAGAGTTACAACCCATTGAAATAATTATCGGCGTTTTTTTTCTTAAAATTTCTCCCCTCTGTTGTCGCAAAACAGGGATAAACCCACTTCTAAGTTATATATTTCAAAAATTCTCTAGTTGAGCCCCTGTACAGAGATCTGAGCTATATGCAGGCAAAATATTATTATAACAGCATTTTTCACAAAAGGAGAATATTTTGAAAATACGTCATTCTATGTTCATTTTTTGTCAAAATATTGTTCTTAAGTAATTTTTATTGTAATACTATTCTTATATATATATATAAAACTATTTTATATACATTTTCAAATCTATGTGAGACTAAATATGATAAATATTATTCATTTACACGCTTTTGAAAAATGACGGTTCCGAACGTAGTCGGATACCTTAAAGAGTATAAATCGAATTCATTCAATGTATCTTTCATTTTATTAAAAAAAAATGGATTTTGGTCTGTATGTGGGTGATTCTCTCTCTAGGTAATGACAATTGGTGTGTTTAAATTTTACAAAAAAAAATTGTTTTTTGAATATTTATTAAAATAAATGAAGTGTGGTGCCACGTTGGCGTATTGTGAAAATCAGGAGAGGGGGTGCCAACTTGGGGTCGTTCTCGTCACATGACCGTGGTTCAAAGTTACGAGATCCGTCGACAAAAGCCCTTGTGTTGCTTAAGAAGGCAACATCAATTGAAATCAAATCAAAATATACATTTTTTTATGTATTTGCAATGAAATTAATATTTAGGCGAAACTTATATAAATTATTAAATTACCAATCGTATTAAATTACCAATCGTATTAAAAAACCTATTAATCTACAAGTGTACATTTCTTTATAGATATTTATTTACTCTTAATGTTTATAGTTTTGATGTTTTATTACAAATTCTACCATCAAAGAAATTTTATTATTTCAAATAAAATAAGGTTTATCTTGGTATCTTAAGTTTCCTGCTTTCGTATTCAAGTCTGTTTAACCAGCTTTTCTTTTAAAACTGTTGCATAGTAAAATTTAGTGCCGCTATTTGTTTAAGAATAATAAAACTAAAACTACCTAAATGTTTTTTGCTTGCTACCAGACTCGATCGTGTTCTAGATATTTTCGAAGCTTAAATTGATTCAATGATGTATTTTCTGGAAAATACCTCGTTCGTGACGAAGACCGCTGTAACCGTAACGGCTTTGCTAATGGAATTCGAAACTCTGGAGAACTTTGTCTTCGACTAGACCAGGAGCTACAGAAGAGAGGGATGCTGAGAGAGAAAAAAATGACAAATTGCTTTTGGGGTTTTTCTGATGCCGCAAGGAGGAGAAAAAGGGAAAATTGAGTGCAAGAGTAAGACTATTACAGAAGAAGACTTTGGTGATTTAGTTCCTGCCTTTGGTAGAATAATTTTAGAAAGTTGTGGGATGTGTGTTTTATTTCGTATTTTGAGACAGGGTTTTTGTTTCTCCCTTAGAGTTACGTGCTTTCGAATTAATCAAAAAGAAAAATGTGATCAAAGATTCCTCCTTGGAATCCGTTTTTAAATGCTCACGTCGTCATTATAAAAAAAAGTCTTTAAAGTTTTGATGTTTTTTTCACTGAAGTTCGCGCAAAAAAAAAAATGTTTAAAAAAGAATTGAAATTTAATTTTTTGCCAGCGGTAATTGATCAATTAAAAAAAAAAAACGAGGAATATCTAGCTACTCACGTTATTTTCAAAATATTTAATGTTGGTAATGAATTTTTCCCTCATTTTTTGAAGTTTTTAAAAATCGTTTTTCTTTTTTAAAGTTAATAAATTCAAAAAGGTTGTATATAGATTAATCAATCAAAGAAGGGAAGACATATGATTACTTTTAAGATTATTACTTTTTTACTGGTGTAGAAGTTCTGAGGGGGCCCCCGTATCAAAACTCCTTTGGGGCCCTTTTTGCAAAAACCCTGTTAGGTCCCGAATTTCAATTTTGGGGGCCCCCTGAGTTTGGGGGCCCCGGTCTTGTACGGGGTATACGCCTTTTTGGTTCCTTTCGTGGCTGTGGGGGCCCCCCAAACGTCATTGGGGGGAGGTCGGAAGGAGTTTACCCATATTCAAAAAACTTATTTATTTACTATTATGAAAAACAACACAAATTTATTCACCAAGTTAAAAATACCCCCCTAAAAAAGAACAGGGGTAGATGAAACACGAGAAGTCTTAATTATAAATCGGATCACTACATTCTGTCAATACACTTCCCAATTCCAACGACCAAACCCCCTTTAATCTTAGTTGACCCAAATTTTAATTTTAAAAATTTCAAAAAAGCACGAAAATTCACGCCAGTTTAATTGATTGCTTCCGTTTGCAGTCTGACCCTCTCTTCAGCGAAAATTTAATCCTTATTCTTTGTTTTCATTCATCTTCTTCGGGGGAAAGGTTTTAATAGAATAATTTTTTAAAAAAACTTTTTCCGGGGGTTATTAGTTGAAAAAAACCCGGGGTTGACCCCGCCAGCTGGCCTTGGTGGTCACGGTTATGGCCGCTCGTGACCTAGGCGCTGGTTAGAGTCCTGGTGAGGAAAACCCCCTGTAGGGGGGGGATGCCGTAAACATTCGAGGATCTAAACCCGCAGGGGGGGTGGAAATTGGTGGGGAATCAATCAGGTGTCGTCCCGTTTTTTAACTGAGGTTCAAAAGTACGTGGTCCGTCACAAGCCCCCCGTAAGCTGTTGCCATGTTAATATAACCCCCTAATTCACTGTGGTTCTTTTTTAAAAATGACGACCATACTAATAACCTTTTTTTTTTGAGGATATAATTAAAATTTTAAGTTCTGGATGCCTGGAATTGACATATGAGGGGGTTATTTTATTTAGGGAGTCCGCTTCAGTACAGGGTTGGTTTGGGGTATTTTTTTTCGTGGATCTGTTGCTTTTTTTGTGCAAGCAAAAAAACCAAATTTCCAATTTTCCCCTTTTAAAATACTTAAAGAATGTTCAAACAATTTTTGTTAATGGCTTTGATAGTATTCTTTTTATAGTAAAAAAAAGCACAAAGGGAAAATTCCCCAAACCCTTTAAAAAATATTTCTATATATACCACCCAAAGTTATATTTTTAAAGAAGTTTCTGAACTAGTTTTGTAAAAAAATTTGGATTAAGGGAACAAAAGCGATCTGGAAAACTAGAATATTGTATTTTCCTTTCTGGGAACGTTTTTTAACAAGCGGTTATGTTGAAATTTTAAAACATTAAAGCCGTTAAAAATATCACTTTTTTTATACGCTTTTTCCCCCTTTTGTGTTTAAAAATGATATTTGAGAAAGGCACGAAATTTTTTTTCCCCAGTTTCACGCGATCACATTTCTCCTCTTGTCTTTATTGAGAGCAGCGAGTCGAACCCCTTGTGATTTTCGAATTTTTGAAAACCGAAAGTGACCCCTTTTCCGGTTTATTTGCGACGAAAGGAATGTGACACGTTTTAAATTTTTCCCTAATGCGGGGAAATGTTACGCTGGTGGAAACCCCCCCCCGATTTAACAAGGTATTTTTCAAAACCTTTAAACTGAAACGGTTTTTTATACGTAAAACCGTATAAATCGAAATCATATATTTGCATGTGTAAAACCCTGTAAATCGGAATCATACATTTGTCTAAGTAAAACCGCGTAAATCGAAATCATAGATTTTTATATGTAAAACCGTGTAATTGGAAATCATAGATTATTATATGAAACCCGGTAAATCAAAAAACAAACGAAATGCAAAATTTGTCTTTTTTTTTCAACCAAAATAAAGCTTATTGATACAATTGGAATTGTTTTTGAGTGGCATCTTCTAGTCATACTGTTAATGCTTTTTTCATAGTTTTCAACGTAAATCTTTTCGTTGGGGACTTTGGGACAGAGCTGAATTTTTCCGAGATATTTCCAATAGACTCTTTTTACCCCCCTTTTTTTCAGTCCATTTATGAAATAAAATTTAGCAACATCTGTTACCCTTTTTCCGTTACGTAGAAAATCAAAATTTTTTTTCCTTCAAAATATAACTTTTTTTTCTTCTTTTTTTAAAAATTTTTTTAACATGGTAAAACCAAAATTTTTAAAACTATAAAAAAGCTACAAAAATTATAATTGTTTATCGATAACCAGTTTTACATACACCTTCTGCTAAAACACCCCAAAGAACAGTAATTTTTTGGTATACAAAATGGGAAATCCACATTTTTAGATTGGAATAAAGGGAAATTCAGCATAAAATGGAATTAAAAAAAATGACTAGAAATATTAGCACCAATATAACCAAGCGAACGGAATTCAAATATGGCAGCATATTTTTATTAATCCTGTATTTAAAGTAGGTGATGTGAAATTACTCAAAAAAAAATAACAAATCAGGGATACCAACCGCGCCCGCATGTGACCCGCTAATAACCCATTGCACGAAAAAACTCACTTATTTAAAAATTTATTAAAAATGTAGCGCGAAAAGTTCCATCAATCAAGCAATCAGATCTACCAATTTTGCTTTCGATGTCGTACGAGTACGAATTACAAGATTTTTTTTTCTTGTATTTGTATTTGTAATTGAAACGATAGTAATAACAAATAACAGTGAAATAGTGAACTGAACTGGAGTAATGACTATTTTATGAGTGAAACTGAGTTTAAATTATAAACAAACAATACTGAATTCCTGAATTCAGTCAAAAGTCCTCTTCGCTGCCATTCTGCACTTGATAAATTAATATTTGAAATGAAAATAAGAAAGACTTTGTCAAATGAAAAAAAATCAAATTATCGAACGGCGTAGAAGCTTTGTTTATATGATAGTAGAATGTAAACCAAAGGTGCTTGATCACATGGGAGAAAGAAAGCTGAAACTACCCTATAAGTCGGTAAAAAAATGCGTAAAACCGAAAATTTTGTTTGAGTGTTTGATAGAGATTAATATAGTATTAAAAGCCAAAAATCAGTTTTAATATTTTGATCAATTTTCCACATTTTAAGTGACCAATATTGCCTTGGTTTATAATGTGTTCCCCTTTTAATCCTCAAACTGCAGCCCGCGTGAAATACCTGCTTGTGTATGCGGCCCAGCGAGAAAAAAAAGGTTGAGTAACTCTGCTGTAAATTGAGGAATAGGTGCATTTTTAATTCCACATTTGGCCTTAATTATAACTCATCCGGTTTAAGATCAGTCACAAGTAAAGAATATTATCTAAACTAAGAACCTTTTCTCTCGAAGAGAAAAATGCTTTTATGAATGTGTATTCTGACCGCATTATCGCTTGTGGAAGCATCGTATTTTAATTTATATCGTTATTACTCTTTAATCAATTCGTTTTCTGTGGATAATACGTTCCATACGCAAAACTCAAACAGATTTTTAACTAGCTAAGAAAGTTAAAAATCACAATCTAAAATGTTAAATCTATCGAGACTCAGTCCTTAAGTTGGCATGGTGTGGAAATTTAAACAGGGAAACGTCAGCTTAGGTTTCGTCTCTAAATTGTGGCTCAAAATTACAAAGTTCGTCATCAATAACCCTCATGTAGCTTTAAAAGTGTGATGTTAATAAAATAATAATAATAATAATAATAAAGCCGCCCGCGATGTACGTCTAACATTATATTCTAACATGTATCACAGTGGCAGAGACCGACTGGTCATGAACGCGAACATCATGGATCCATCTTTAAATCTTAGGAATCCCAGTTGAGTTGAGTTGAGTTTGGTGTTTTATGGCGCAAGAGCCAGTTTTGGCTATACTGCGCCAAACATTCATAGGTCTGTGGTCTGGACGGGAAAAGAAGAAATAGGATGACAAGATGGAGGGTCGAAAATAGAGAAGAATCACTGGGGTACCCCGGGGTCGTGACACCCGTGTTTACCAAAGATAGTAAACCCCTTGGGAAAAGGAAAAGATCACAAGAGAGAGGGGGTACCTCGGGATTGTGACACCCGTACCCACCTAAAGAAGGTGAACCCTCTGAGGGGGATGCGCCAGCGGAAGCGAACGTTATCCTTCTATCATTTCAAAAGCCGGGGCTATAAATTTGGGAAAGTACTCAATTCATTTTAACAACTCTTTTAAAAGATAGGCAAAGGATTTTAATAAGAAGAGTTGGTTTCAAAGTGTTCAAGCTCTGTAGGCCATAGGTTACTTTCACAGTGAACGTCTTATCAGGCTACTTGAGGGTGGAGTCTTATTGACCGTGTCGTCATTATGAGGGCATGGCTGCCGACAATGGCCCATTCCCGAGGGGGATGGGGGGCTCTCACAAGAGAGCGTGTCTTGTCATTAAGAATGCTGGCAATGACCTCCGGATCTCTCTTTTATGATCTGTAGTCCCCCTCGCGGGATTGTGGGAAAGATAGAAGTAATCTAAGAAACAGACCGGTGTCCAGCAATGTATCTCTTGGGGAATAACTCAATTATTGGTTGATTCTGCGATTGTCTTTAATCTTTGTAATGGAAGGCATTAGGTTATCAGTCAAATACTTATATTGTTATGTAGTTCTTTTATCACTTTCTTTCGTGTTTTATATTTTGCACTTTCTTTTTCGCACTTTTTTCTTTTAATCTTTACACAGTTATGTTTCAAGTAATACCCTTATCATGTTTCGTAAATGTATGCTTTTATAATATTCGGATTCATTTCTATTTTCAAACTAATTGTGACATAATTATACATATATTTAAACCGGTATTAGAGTTCATCAACACATATCTTTTATAACAATTTTTAACTCTTTCACGACTAAGGGAAACATTTTTTCCCATTTTAAAATTGGTGATTGCTGCGTTAAATAATAACCTTATCTGCAATTTTTATGCAGAAGGTTAAAAGAGTATGTATGTCCAAACGCTATTACGTAAACGAGAACGTTTTGTGGAAAAATTTTCAAATCAATTGCTGCCTGTACAATACATTCGCGGGCTATATTATTTTTATTACTTTAATTCAGTTTGTGTCGCGTAAGGATATATTATTGTGTTCTACCGTGTGTTTTGTGTTATTCTCATGTATAATTTCGTGTAATAATGAAGTATATTTGGATAAATAAGTAATATAAAAATTTTTTAAGTCAATTCCTTCTTTGAAATGGATGAAGATGAAGAGAACGTATTTTACTAACGATTGAAAATTTGAACAAGATATTATATATAGGGAGAGAGTGAACTAATAGTAGAGGAATTGAAAAAAGAGCATGATTTGTCTGCATTGTTATAACAATGCACACCCGATTTGGTTAGTTTGGCTGAAAAACCGGTTTTCGACGTCAGCTTTTGTCGTTGTTTTAACAGTTGCATTGTTATAACAATGGAAATTAATCTAAGTTGGCGTCGAAAACCGGTTATAAATTAAATTAAATTAATTAATATTTGAAAGAAAAACTGTATTAACATCGAGTGTCATCCACTACAAGTTTAAAAAGATGTATTTGAACTTGATTGGAGGAATAGAAAGTACTTTATTAACGATTGGAAATTTGAACAAGATATATATATGAGTACGAGTTGAATAAATGAGAACAAATGTTTGATAAAACTAAACATTGTTATATATTTTTTTCTTTATTTTACTTCCAAACAAATAAAAATAAACAGTTTGTTACTAGTATTTACTTTTATGGCAGCCTTATGGTCCTGTAAGGGTTAAGATATTTATATAAATCACACACACTCGCACAATTTCTAGATTTTTTTACCCTTTCATTCTCTGTGACAACACAATAACGCACCGCGGAGAATAAATGTTTCATTTTTACATTGTAGTTACGCCTTGACTTCAGAACTCGCTCTATCCGATCAATTCCGGTAGGGCAGAAGGCAAGGGCGGGGAGAAAAAAAGACCCGTTTACGTGAAAGGGCAGCCCCATTCAAAATATAATTCTCAACTCCCAATGTCAAAAAATGAATAATTACTTCACGCTCCGCAAACCAGTCGACATCTCTCTGCTATTGAATTAAATTTCCCCCACCCTTTCATATGCTCGCGGGGGGCGTCTGCACATTTGTTTTAGAAATTCGTGGCCCCTCAGTGTTGCCACGCTTAGTAGGAAAAAGCGAGAGTCATGTTGTTAATATTTGGTCATATTAATAAAATTAATTTTTTATGGTATATTAATATTTAATTAATATATTACATGACTGTTTTTAGTTGCTATTTTTATTTCATCTGCCTTTTTGTATTAAGGTACATGGTTATGAATTAAACGAGCTTTTGGTTTAGTATTTATCTAATATGAGTGCCTTCCGAGAAGCAAAACCAAACGGATAGTGTAACTAAATTTCATTACACACACCAACTAAAATAAAACTGATTAGAAAAAATATACTCTTTTAGGTTTTGGAAGTAAAAATACAATAATATACCCAATGGAATGTTGTATAAAATCGTTTGATTGTCTAGGACATTGTTGATGCTTAAAAGTGCTTGAAATAATTATAATACAGATAATATGAATGTAATTCACATGCATAAAAGAACACTTTGGTGGATCATTGCTTTAATAAATATTTTAAAGAAAATTATTCAAATGAAATTCAAATGAGCAATAAAAATTTTTCAAAAAGTGGCATTAGAGGTGTTCTAAGCAGTGGCGAAAGTTCACCATTCTTGTATCATGCTCCTTTGGATTTAGTCGATTTTCGGGAACAAAACACAGTAAAAAACTAATTATTGAATAAATAATTAGCATTAATTAATAAGATTAATCATTAATAACAAATACTTAATTAAATTTTGCGTACTATATACTTAGAATTATATAATCAATCGGAAAAAAATCAAGGCCTTTGGGGAGGGGGGGTCCGGACCCCCAGGACCCCTCCCTTGTGTGCGCCATTGATCTGGAACATACGTAGCACAAGGTAATTTTATAAATTCTACAATGTCGCGGAGTTTAAGGAACAATGTCCTTGAGGCAAAAGCATGCAAAGCAATAACGTCTTTCCAAACTATACGCCCACTATTGAAATAAGTAAAGCATTTGCCGAGAAATTGAGGACTAGAAATAAAGTTGAGATAGTTATGTAAATGATTCATACATGCGTCTGAACGAAAGTCCGGTTATTCAACCAATGGCTGTTAAGATGACGTCTGTGGCAATTATTTTTAAAAAAGATGTTTGAAATAGAGATACTGCATAGATTCTTTTTATTTTCTCAGGGATTATCTCTCGTAGTTCTAATCATAAAGTCACGTTATGAAATACGATTCCAAAAAAAAAAAGCACAAAATCTCCCAAATTCATGAACAAAAAATTTAAAATGGAACTGAATAATTAAGTGATTACATAACTTTAGAGTGGTATAAAAATTAATCAATTAGGATAATTTTTCATTCAATCAGAGCCTTTTTTATTAAATGAACATTTAAACAGCATTATATATATATATAATCCTTTTAATGGTATTTCTTTCTTATTCTACTCATATTTATTAAAACCAAATATTTAGACATGTTCTTCACTTCTAAGTAAACTTTGAGATTTTAATTTTATTTGAAAGCTCAAATTATGTAGTAAAAAATATAAATTTTTACCGATAAAATACTATGAATAAAAGAAAAATAACAAATACTTAGAACTTTGATTTATAATACTGTTTAAACGAGTTATTTTTCAGGTTAATAAGTATCATTCACAAAATTACTTTAAAAAAGTATTTTTTTTTTAAAAAAATTATTTAATTTCAGTCAACATTGTTGCTATGCTTTTAGAATATTTTAAAGAGTTAATTAAAGCTCAATTTGAATAAAAGTCTGTTGCTTTTAATTTAATGCTCGTGTTTTCAACAGTGCCTTATTTTTTTTAAAAAGGATCGAATAGTAGAATGACAGCAAATTTCTTTTAACTGATTCTATTCTGTTATGTAATTATAAATTTTAATACATTGTTAAATTTCGTGACGTTACTTTCTTTTTTATTTAATTACTGTAGAAGAACATAGTTTTTTTTACAAGAATGTTGCAATTCTTTTTTTGAAAGGTAAGAATTTTGGACGGAATAATTAAAATAAACTGTATATATATAGCGTCATTTTGAAATAATTCAATAAAACATCAAATGCTTTCAGTAATATAAGGGGGAAAAATCCTGATTATATACATGACCAAGACATATATGTGATAAATGAATTCCTAGCACTATATCTACAGTGATTTCTTTTTTCAATTAATACTAATATTTCACAATCTTCCTATGTTCAAATTTTCACTCGTTAATAAAATGCTTTATATTCATCCATTCAAGTTCAAATACATTTTTTTAAGCTTGTAGTGGATAACACTTGATGCTAATACAGTTTTTCAATTATTAACTCATTAGTTAAAGCTTGTTTTATGAATAAATAGCAACAAACAGAAATAATAGTCCAACACCATATATAAAAAGGAAAATCGCTCTTTGTGTCCATGTAGCGCAATGGATACCACGTTGGACTTCTAATCCAAAGGTCGTAGGTTCGAATCCTACCAGGGATGGTTTAATTTCTGAGAATGGGATTTATGAAGGAATAGCAGCAACAGGGGCGTAGCTACCGCCGTATCAGCCGTATCAATGACACAGGTCCCCCCCCAAGCTACAGGGGCCCCAACATTTGTAATTACAGTCCCACTAACAGAGCTTTCATATCTAAAAAAAGGCCCTGAAGGATTTTCGATGCAGAGCCCATTCACACTAGCTACGCTAATAGAAACAATAATAGTCCAATACCATATATAGAAAAGAAAATCGCTTTCTATTTTGCCACTTAATATTGTGATTCTGTCATATGTATATACATATTTATATTAATTGTAATTATTAAATAAAAAGTAACAAAAAAATATTTTTCTTTGTTGATTTAAGTTGGAATTGACTTAATTTTTTTTTAATATTCCTTGTTTTATTTGAGACAAAACTTTGTTTCTGAACACAGTCTCAATGATTATTTTTCTCACTAATCGAATGCTGACAATTCGAAATTGTTTTAATGAACACATCTTCCAAAAAAAATTAAAGAAATGAACTAGTCTTGAAATAACATCTTAATGAAAATTTTTTTGCACTCGCTCCCGACGAATCATTGGAAAGATTTGCCGGAGGGGGATTCACTTTCCTCCGCTAGAAATAGCCTTTGTTACCCCATTTTCCACGAGCAACTCACTCTGCTCTTGGATCTTGACTTCGATTAAATGAAGCGTTGGATCTCGCCGAGAAGATGTGTGTAATTAAGCTCGCTGAAGCATATCGCGGTGTGTGATACTTTTTTCAGCATTTTTTTCCCACATAATCGAAGATGCTACTGAAACACTTTCGTGATACATTTTTTTCCCTTTATTTCCCTTGTAAATGAAGCAGAAGGAAGATAAAAAAGATGCAGAATATCAATTTGAAAGATTACTTGTCAAATCGACATGGAATGGAGTCAGTCGGCCGTTGAAAAGTAGGAGTGCAATTATTTGAATGTGCTGAATGTTTTATTGATACTTGTTGGAGCAAAATATCCCTTTTCTTGATTGTTCTACTTTTTTTATTTTCCCTAATACAAGTGCTCGTGACATTTTAGTAAAAAACTCCTGATTATTTTCTGCCTTAAAACAATATTTGCAATGTAAATTTTTGTTAAATATACTCGATTTTTTAAAATTTTTATTTGATGCTATTCTTTCTTTAAATAATATACGGTGTAATTATTTTCCAAAGGAGCAACTAAGGGGCTATTGTCTTGATTACCAATAAATTAAAATTCCCTACAGTTTCTTTTTCAAATACTTGCTTACACTAATGATGAATGTAGTTTTAAAAAACATGTTTTACAGAGAGACCATTTCTCTTATAATTCGTATTGAATTTAAGTAAAACTTATACAAAAATTAAAGAATTTTCATATCAATCCATTGGCGAGTTATAGAAATTTATAATAGAGAAATTCAAGAAGGATTTGAAATGTAATTAGTGAATATATATGAATTTTTTGACAGTGGTGAGGTCCCCTTGCTTGTCCCGAGAACTGCTTATTCGTTTTATTAGCATATTTCTGGGTCAAATAATTTTTCCACTCAAATTTTTTGCTTAAGACTACAAACTTGACGAAAATTATTTACCGAAATAAACAATATATCTTAGTAACCATACAACGGAGACATAATCATAGAAGGTTTCCCCGTATAATCATTGCAAGAAAATAATTTCGATCGTTTTACATATGAAATATATTGTTTTAGGTTTTATTAAAATTTGAATACACTTTTTTAAAGCTAACTAGTGGCCGGCGTTATCAGGTTCGAGTCCTGATGCCACTGAAGATCCATCATATAGAGGAGCTAATGCACGTTAAATCTGTAGAGGCTCAAAGTCCTCTCGTTGGTGTGGTAATTTGGAGAGGAAATGCCAGCTCAGGTGTCGTCCGCGTCACTTGACCGTGGTTTAAATGAATGGCCTGTGTCGCCCATAGTCTTCGTGTGGCTTTATAGAGCGTCGTTAATAAATACTCACTTCTCTCATATGGAAATGGCCGCGGTGGCCTAGTGGTCAAGGTATCGAACTCGTGACAGGCGTGTCAGGAGTTCGAGCCAGTACCACTGAAAACCCTTCGTGAAAGGGAGCGATGCACCTTAAATCTGTCGATAGCTCAAACGCCCTTCCGTTGGTGTGGTTTAGCAATTAAGAGGGGGTACCAACTCAAGGTGTCGCGCGTCTTCGTCACTTGACCATGGTTCAAAATTACAAGGTTTGTCGCCAAAAGCCCTCGCGTAGCTGAACAGTGCGACGTAAATATTCACTCACCAATGGAAATTAAACAATTTTATTGGTACATGGTAATTTGTTTGATTGGGATCTACTGTCGGCTTTTCTAATAATTCTTTATAATAAATGTAGAATTTTTTTTAAATGAATAACTATTCTCTTGAACTGGAAGGATTTTATAGTATTTTAAAATTTCGATGTCTAGAATATTGTTCAAAAATAAAACCATCTGCCTACGAGTAAATAATTTACAGCTTCTGCTCAAACCCTGATGATATTCATAGTTTTTTTAAAAATACTGAATGTTATTTACTAAAAAATGTCAGGTATACCAGCCGAATTAATAAAGTTCTACTTTTATTCCACGTTTTTGAATAACATTTTCCAGTTTTGCCCATAAAAGGCGTCCTGTCCTTGAAACGAAAAGGTGCGAAAGCACCACGAACAATCAAATCTATTAGTTCCAATAGAAACGTCCTCTTTCTCCTCCCGGTCCTTTCCCAAATCGATTTGAGTCTCTCGTCTATTATGTGTCGATTTGGAGAGGACCTCTCTGCATAATGAAGTCATAAAGGACGGTTCCTGTTTTTTATGACCTCGTCCTCTGTGTCACACCGAGGGCGACAATCATCCATCTCTCACCCCTTTTGTAAAGTGGGAGGAGATGAGTTTCACCTGCCTTGCCCTCGGCACTTCCAAGAATGAGTAATGGAAATTCGAAAAAAAGGGGAATATGCACATCTCTCTTCGTCACGACAAGATGCCAAGTACAGAGGTCGAGTTGTCGAAGAGTTAACATACAATCATTAATTGAATCCTCGATAATCCAATGCAGAAAACAAAATAAGGAATTCATTGAGGTAGCATTCAAATACCATTGTCTCGACTTTTGATTTCTATTGTTATCTTCTCTGACATTATTTTATTTTGAATGGTTGCAGTCTCTGGAGAAATGAACCGTCGTTGATTTGGAAAAGACGACAAATCCTTTGAGTCCATAGCTTTTAACCTCTTTTAACCTGAATATCTTTGTTCTTTAGAAAGGAAGTTTAATTTCTTAGAATACTGAAAGTGTCACTTCAAACACTATAACATTTTAGGAAAGGAATTAATATTTATATATTTTTTCATTCGATTAAGAATTGAAAGGTCAAATCCCGCCTGGTTAAGGATAAACCATAATGTTAAGTTTTGAATTTTGTGAATGATCTATGCTCAAATTCGTGTCCTGGTTCCACCAAAACAGACCCAATATTGAGATTATATTAAATGAACTAGGCTTCCAAATCTTTACGTGGCAACCCTTCTTCAGGTTAAGTACGGGAATCCAGGCCTCAATTTCTCCGAATAATCTTTTCTTTCTATCCCATGGGATTTATTGTCCTTTGAAAAATTAGTGAAGAACTTCCGGGTACCTTAACGATCTGAATACGTTCAAAGTTCAGTCCTCGTTTGCGTGGTGTGTTTTGGACACAGAGATATAAGCTCAATTTGGTGCTAGTGAAGATCAACTGTGTAGAAGGCCTGGGGCACGTTAAATCTATCTTACCTCAAACTTATACGTGGTGTGGAAGCTCGGAGAGTGGGGAGCCAACTCAGGTGTCATCTATGTCACCTGACCTTGATTCAAATAACGAGGGCCATCACAAATGCTTCCGGCGTTGCTTCTAAATGCGACATTAATAATCTTTTATTTACTATGGTGAGTTTAAAACAGCGATAAATTCCTGCGGCCCACTAGCCTTTTAAGTGACCGGTCATGGGCCCATTGCCTGAAAATTCATTTATTTAAGGAACATTGTATTAAAAATTTGGTGGGAAATTTTTGCAAGAAATCGAATATATAAATTTTTCTTTTTGCTCTTGGTGTCGTACGGGTACAAATTGATACTCTTTTTCTAATTGGAACGGTTACGATTAGTGACAGACAATAGTGGAGTAGCGATGCAAGTCACGAAAGTGTGATGTATCTAAAAAATACCAATGAACAGGAATCATTCAAAGACACTTTTCCTAGAAGATCTCTTTCAAGAGGTGATGAATCGGTTTACTTGAATTATCTTTGCAACAGCAACAAAGTGTTTTGTCAGTGGTAGTATCACACAGCGGTAACAAAGACATTCTATGAAGTTTGTTATTTTATTGGTAATCATATGAAACCGTTTCCTGATGCAGAAATTGTGAAGGGGTGTTTCTTAAATGCTTCTAATCTAGTGTTAGTGACACAAATAAAAAAATATAAAAAATAATAATTATAAAATGCAAAACAGGAGTTATAATACTTGATCAGTTTTCCACATCTCAAATTTCCAATGTTATCTTGGTTTTAAAGCATCCCCCATTTATCCTCATATTGCGGCCCGCGTGAAATGACTAACAAATGTATGCGGCCCGTGTGAAATAGCTGATATATGTATGCAGCCCGGCAGAAAAAAGTTTGAGTACCCCTGGTTTAAAATAACACATTGATGTGTTACGAAATTCTTTGCCGCAGATCTATTTTTCAGGATTTTTTAAATTTTCTGAACGCGAAACATTTTAAAAAAAATGTACGTGCCAGTTCTGACGCCATCCTGATCTCTGAAATTAGGAACATATTGGAACGTTCCTAGTACTAGCAGGGACGTCTTTAGACTTCTTGAGGTTTGGTCCCTTACGCAAAGTAGGCCCTGGGGCCCTTATACAAATGTAGGCTTCCCTCCTATGACTCTTCAAAGTAGACAGTACATAGCATACGTAGTCAAAATCTCGTACAAACAATAACCCGAAACAAATAAATGTGCATGACTTACAATCGTACAAATTGATTCGACCGACTGCCACTTTTTGACTGAATAAATATGATGGTTTGTGGTGGTTGGCCTTGGACGTCGGTCACCACATGTAGTCAGTTGACATATTGTTCGCAATTCCTAGTTTTTCGGAGAATACAATCGGGAAAAAAAATGTGAGAGTTGAAATTATTAGAATCATGATCTTATTAAGGCTGAATCGAGAGTGAGATGAGGCACCCATCGTTTCCCGAGGCCCTGGACGCGGGCCTACTTGCCCCACGCTTTAAGACGTCCCTGAGTTCTAGGAACTATGGAACGTAATTCAAAATTCCGAGACAGTCCTTAAGATTTTAATTCTTGAACAATGTTGGTCAAAACCACACAATCGAAAAGAATTCTAAAAACAATCTTTCTACCAACCTGATAATCTTTTTTAGCTGCAATATGATCTTTGTATTTTTCTCAAAAATGAAACTTAATCAACATTATAATGAAAATTTTTTCTTTACAGTTTTTAATGTGAAACTCAAGTAGCATGCGATTGTGGCACTTTTGTAGAATTTAATATCGGGTTATTATTAAGTACTCTTTTAGTAATTGGCATTTAGTTTTCGTGCCCAATTAAAGCCTAACTGTGAGTACTTAGGATTAGTAATTATCTCGCTCAATATTAATAACTTTCTTCACGGAGAATTTCCTCTCTGCTTCTTCCAATCGATTCAAAGCTGTGCTGAGAAAAATGTGAATAAATAAATAGCAATTTCATCTGTATTTATTGAATGAGTCTCATTTTCTCTTACAACATTCTTTAAAATAAATTTGGCTGACTTATCCTTATTTTAAAGTATTTAAAATGTATGTGTACAAGGTATTTACTGACGACTCTATTATTTTAGTTTAAAACAAATTAAGTTTTAACTAAACAAAACATATATAATAACAGAATTGTTCAGGTATTTAAATAATTCAGGTGACGGCTTGTCTGCTTATAAATAAATGAATAAATTAACACACTCTTTTGCTGCAATGTTCCCGTAATTTTGAAAACGCCCCATAACATCTACTTCAGAAATAAATTACCACATTTTAATCTTTTTTTCAAAACACGAAAGAAAATTAAGACAAATAAAGAACGTCATTCTGCTTGGGCATGCGCGGGAAGTAATTTTTTCTTTTTACTGTTATAACACAGCATTAGGCAACGAATTTGATTTCCGAAAATGTTTGGGATAACATACACACATACAGGGACATCTTCAGACTTCGTAAGACCCTGGGTCCCTTACACAAATGTAGGCCTCACAAATGACCTTTAAAAGTAAATAGTATATGGCATACGTAGTCGAATACTCGTAGAAACAATAACCCGAAACAAATGACTGTGCATGACTTACAATCGCACAAAACGGCTCGACCGATTGCCGCCTTTTGACTGAAGGAGTAATGGTGGTAGGCATAGGCCCAATGGCGTAACGTACACCCCCACAACCTCCGCATCGAAGGAGCAGGACTCTAGGGGGCCCAAAACCCAACTATCACCAAGTATGGCTTGAAGCCCAAAACTTGACTTTGCAGGGGGAGAGAGGGAGGGCTAATATTCTACGTTACGCCACTGCGTAAGTCTATACAAGGACGACGGTCATCACGTGTAGCCAGTTGACGTATCGTTTGAAATTCCCAGTGTTTCGGAGAACACAACAGGAAGAAGCATTTGACCATTGAAATTATTTGAATCATTATCTTATTAAGGCTGAGTCGAGAATGAGACGAGGCCCCCATTGTGGTCGAGGCCTTGGGCCTGGGGCCAGCTGGCCTATGTCTTAGGACGTCCCTGCAAACGCTCACGTGCTTCATGACAAAAATAGCCATAGAAAAGCCGTATTATGCGGTCTCGATAGAAGAGTCATCATGTTCGTGAACTTGTGGCCGGCGTTGTCTTCGTCGAGTCGTGTATTTGAGTCATGTTGCTACCAAGAGCTAAAGCACGTAAACTCAACCGAGACTCAAAATCCTGCGTTGGCGTCGTGTGAAAATTTGGAGAGCGAGTTCAAGTGTCGGTCCTTGTCACGTGATCGTGGTACAAAAATATGACTTTCATCGAAAATAACCTTAGTGTTGACTCGCAGAATGACATTAATAAGCAATCGGTGAATCTTTTATTTTCACACCAAGAATTTTTATTTTGGTACAAGTATTAATAAAAATACTTTTGAATATAAATGATTGTTTATATATGACTAAACTGTGAACTCAATGGTGCAACATCCCACGAGGGCCAATGCCTACTCTGCCGATGCCAACTATGTGCAATGCCTACTGACGCGAAACCCACAGTGTTCATTTCCCAAGAAGTTCATTTCCCTTTTATCGACCCTCTAAAGGAATGAAAGACTGAGTCGACTTTGCCCAGCCCGGGATTTGAACCCCGGCCTGTGGCGTGGAAGCGCAATACACTGCCACTCAGCTACTGGGTTTATATTAATAAAATAAAATTTTGAAAGTAAAATGGACATTAAAAAAAAAGGGAAAAAAATGAAAATAAGCAACATACTTATTTATATCAAGTATTAATTTCGCGTTCTTAATTTTTTTTTTTAAATTACCTCAAAAATTAGTCTATATAAGGAGGGGGGAGGAGTTCAAACTCCTCCCCCTCACAAACCAACACATTTTAATTTTACCATAGATAATACCTTTGTTGCTTTCGTCGTTTTAAATAATGTCCCCATAAGAGAGGGTGTGTGCATGCCACTGCTTAAAAATTGCATTAATTTTAAGCTTATTTATAAACACGCAGTGATCTTTTATGAATTAAGAAAGCCTTGTTTTTATATTGAAAAAAATCAACTAAGTTTCCATTTGATACATTAACAAAAGCATCAGTGCTTAAATATTACACGAAAAAGATCCCAAAGTAATAGTTATGAGCAAAATTGCATAAATTTAATTATAAAACGAATTCTAAGATTAACAATTTATCCCTATTAATAAAGTTAAAAATTTTTGATTTTTAAGATTCAGCTGAAACATAAGTACTCTTTCATTAGTACTCTTCAGTATTTTGATTTTTTTAAGATATGTGATTCACACACATGAAATACTCTTTATCTTGTCGTGTCTTTCATAAATCACGATATGATATGATGACTTTATTTTTAAAAATTTTTAAAATAGTTCATTGATATGTTTTTCGAGACGACTCACTCATTCCATCCATAAATCTCTCCAATTCAATGCATATTTTTCTTGAAAGCATCCATTACGCCTGATTACAAAGACTGAATGACAAGATTTATTACTGTATTCTATTCACAAAGTAGCCGGTATTGACCAGTTTCAAGTATTTTGACTCCACCTTGTACGCAATCATCATGTGTCTGTTTTCAACATTCATCAATCTTTTATTATATATCAGTTTCGTTTTTTAATATAAATATTTTATTATGAGTTTTTCTAGTCTCATAAAGACTTGTTCATTCACTCAACTCCATTTTCCAGGAATATAACTGCATTCTTCATGGAATCTTTCGAGTGATTTAAGAGTCCATTTTTGGTTCAAAGGGTTTTCTCTTTTAGAATCGATACGTCTTGAAGTCATAAATTAAAAACGGTCATGGAAATTCCGTGACCGGGCTTGAAATAAAAAGTGCGTTATAAATTTCACCTATATCCTGCCACAGTTGTTTGTTTTTTGTTCGTTAATCTCGGAAGTTGAGAAAGCAGACTTTGAAGGCATCCGTCTCTTCAAAGGCGTGTGAAATGAAAAGGTTTTTAATGTAACAAGGCGCACATTGTCTTTGCGAGACTATTCTTTGCCGGTTCTTTATTGTTTTTGTGGAGGATTTATGTGATTCGTGTTTCTCTCTCGCTTGAATAGATCTGGAAAGATTTATGGTAAACGGAATTCTAAATTGCGACTGTTGTGACAGCTTTTTCCGAGATTTTTGAAGGTTACATTTGGAGAAAAAAAGGGACTGCGGTAGCCTAGTTTCAAGGCAACGGACTCGTGACCGGCGTGTCACATGTTCCAGCCTAGTACCACTGAATACCCTCCATGTAGTGGGCGATGCACGTTAAATCTGTCGAAGCACAAAGGGGTTTTCTCGTTGGTGTAGTGTGAAAGTTAGGATAGAGGGTGCAAGCTCAGGTGTCGTTCTCGTCACTTGACCATGGTTCAGAATTACGTGGTCCGTCGCCAAAAGCCCTCGTGTATCTGGATAGTGAGACGTTTATATTCGCTCACTTATCTAGAGAAAAATAATCCGTTATTTTTAAATATAGATTGGATGATTTATAGATTATTCGAAAAAAATTTGATTAGCGGAAGAATATTGCTTATAAAGTTTTTTCCCCTAATTTTAAATAAAAGAATCTCAGATGTAGAATATTTTTGATAAAACTCTCCAATATATAAATGAAAATAACATTTATTATACATTTGTATTTGAAGTAGAGAAATAACCACTTGCAGTACTGTAACGAAAAAACTTATTAAATATACAGCTTCTTATTGTGTCATAAAAGCCATAGAGGTATTATAGTCGAGCCTCGAAGCTAAGGATATTCAAATCTCGAGATTGAAACCTAGTTCCATAGAAGACGAGTTGCCCACGTAAGTCTAGTGGTCATGGTCACGGGCTCGTGGCTGGTGTTCGAATTGTGGGATCGAGTCCTGGTGCCGTTGAAGACCTTCCGGGTTGAGGAATTGCTGCACGTTAAATCTGTCTTGACGCAAAGTACTTACGTTGGCGTAGTGTGGAAGTTAAGAGAAGGGTACAAACTCAGGTGTTGTCCTCATCACGTGACTGTGGTTAAAAATAACTAAAGTCCGTCCCTAATATCCCTCGGGTTACTTTAAGTGCGACGTTAATAAATACTCATTCCACAAAAGACCAATCGTTTTTATTAATTGATGAAACTTCATTTTAAATAGATACAGATATTAAAGTCCACACTTTAGAAAATAATCTTGTTACTAATCTTGTAGTTGGGCGAAAGCTGCAGGCGTATCTCGCTCTTTTCAACTCATCTCGATCACACATTGCCTAAATGACACCTGAACCAGTATCTCCAATTCCTAACTTTTTACGTACTTAGAGTAAGAAAGTTTTGGTCTCCAGTTCCATTTGCGATGCAACAGCCACGGTCATTCTACATGGTAAATCTTTAGTGGAATGAAGATTCTATGCTACAGCTTGATGAATATTATCAAACGTGGACATCAGAGCATAACCATTCAGCCCCTTGGATGTTTACCTTCTCTGGATAGATGTGGGGTCTACGACGCCGAAATTCCCAAGGAATTTTTCCTCTTTCCTGTAATATTTATTGTCTTTGGTAAACACTGGGTGGCCGCGGTAGCCGAGTGGTATAGGTATCGGACCGTGGCTTGCCTTGTCACGAGTTCGAGTCCAGTACCACTAAAGACCCGCCGTTAGGGCAGCGATGCACGTTAAATCTGTCGAGAGCTGAAACGTCCTCCCGTTGGTGTGGTAGTTAGGGGTGCCAGCTCAGGTGTCGTCCACGTCACTTGACCATGGTTCAAAATTACGTGGTCCTTCGCCAAAAGCCCTCGTGTAGCTAAACAGTGCGACGTTAATAATCAATCAATCAATTGGTAAACACTGGTAATGTCCCCCAGGATGTTCGCCCTGACATCTTTTTTACATATTTCGACACAACCCTCTCCCAGTCAACTAATATTTTTTCTTCATTTGTTCCTTCCTTCACTTAGCATTATAAATTACATTTCTAATGATTTCTTGCAAGGTGCATCTAATGGTGGTGATTTAATGAATGTTTGGTGCAACTTGGCTAAAAAATGAGTTTGGGGCCAATAACACCAACTAAGTGACTATGATTATTCAGATACTGTGATTACTCAAATTTTCACCAGTTGAGATGTGGAAGTTTAGCAAGAGATACCATTTCAGATTCTGTTTTTTCCCCTTTTAACTTTTTTTTTAATGGGTCCATTTTCCCAGTAACTAAAGATGAAGAACCCCTTTTTAAAAAAAATTTTTTATGTAGAAGTTGGTTTTGGGATACCAGTTCACGCTTCGATCACGTTTCATCATTTGATCGTGACTTAGAATTGAGGTCCATTAACAATCACTATCGTGTAGTTTCGAAAATTCTCGATATTAATAAACACCGCCAATAACCAATCCGAATAGAGTTTAAGAGGATCTTCGTATTTTTCCGGATTTGCAGTTCTAGAGCAATAATTTGGTTAAAAGTTATAAATTTTGGGCAAGAAACAAAGGACTTCAATTTTCAAATGGTCACTCAGACGTAGTTTTTAATAACTGTTTATTTCTATAATTTCCTAATAGATTAATTAAGAATTGCGAGCGTGTATTCATTACACACAATACTTATATCAACCATAATAAGTTATGTTTTATAAAATGCGCGATTAAAATGCAATTTACGATTGCGTGTAATCTCCTGGTGAATCTGTCCTAAATTCGTTTCAATGAATGGCACTGTCCCATTAGAACGGGATCAGATGCTTGACAAGAAACCATTGGAGGACTAGAACGTTATATTGTTTAAAAAGATAGCTGTGTGTGTGTGTATGAAACCCAGATACTTTAATAAGAAGATCATATGATAAACTTATAACACAATCTGTTTAACAATTCATTGCAATAAGATATTTATTTATAATGCTCTATTTTTCGAATCGCATGGTTCTGCATTAAAGGGGTTCTTTTCCAATTAAAAATTCTACTAAAAACCCATCATGAGGAATAAGGGATTAGGGGGTGGCTTCTACATTTGAAATGGAACTACACCCAAGGGCGTAGTTACCCCTGAATCAGCCGTATCAGTGATACGGGGCCCTCAAGGTACAGGGGCCCCAACACGTGTAAACAAAGCGATCCTAAAATGTTAAGGGGTCAAAAGGGCTTCCAGTGAATTTTGATACGGGGCTCACTCAGGAGTAGCTATGCCAGTGAATACACCTCAAAATGCACTCTGATACGGGGTGTAAAATTCACTTTACTATGGCTTGTTGACAATGGTCGACGTATTGCTATAGTTATGACATAAATTAAAAAAAAGATAGTATTGATAACCCATTTGTGCCATTACACTAAAATAAGCCCGCGAAAATTTTTAGGTAACGAGTTCATCTTTTTTCTTCCCCTTCTCTTATTATTTATTTTATTTTATATTATTTATTCAGGAACTATTTCAGCTTGACTTTCGACTTAGCTTGATTTTTTTAATTTTTCATATGAAGTCGTGTGTTAGAGATTTAATTCCGTCAAATGAGACTTCGTGTGTAAATTAACATTTGTTTCACGCTATTGAACGGTTGTAAAGGTTGTTATAAGGTTGTAAATTGGTGAGGTATTGGCTTTGTATTGTGTTAGTCGTTGGGCAATGGTTGAAAGTAGTTGTAGCAAGAGTTGTTTACTTGATTTGTTCCTGGTGCGTAATAAATTCAATAAAATCATATATTTTTGATCATTTTTATAAAATAGCTGGGTTTTTTTTATTATTTTGAAAACAGAGTATTTGACTAACTTTGTTATTCTAATTCTAAAATTGGATTCATATTCGTTTGGGGATGATTTGAGCACTTGTACATCAAGATCTTAGCTAAATTTTGGAACTTCGCTTTGGTAAATGTCGTGATCATATGTCTTTTTAAATCGTTAACTAACCATCACCAACTTCGACAAGGCTATTTCACTCTCTTCGCAACAAAAAAATGAAGTTTATGCATTTCTCTCCCCTTTCCCCCATGTTTATGATGCATCAACTACTCATATTCATACGTTTTCTTTTAGGTTTGTTCTAAAAAAGAAATAGGTGCTATTCATTTTAAAATCTGAGAAAAATGTATAACCTGACTTGAGATTCAAATTCAATTCCTACTGTACCAAAACGAGTGAATGGGTTTTTATGTGATTATTTAAATATCGTCTTTATTTACTTATATTGTTAGTTAAATTCACGCATTTTCTGCCAAAATCTGTTTATTTTCTTTAAAAAAAATGCATTTTTGTTTGTGGTTTGTTGTTTTTTTTTATTTATTTTTTTTTTTTTTTTTGGTTTTTTTTTTTGTTTGGGTTCGTTTTAAATGAGCATGTTTTTTTTGGATTGTTTAGAAAGGGAAAAAAAAATTAAAATTTTTTATTTCTACATTGTATGGAATTAATTTGAAAATCCTTATCATT
This sequence comes from Trichonephila inaurata madagascariensis, assembly GCA_019973955.1. Taxonomy (NCBI): domain Eukaryota; kingdom Metazoa; phylum Arthropoda; class Arachnida; order Araneae; family Nephilidae; genus Trichonephila; species Trichonephila inaurata. The sequence goes on from BMAV01011204.1 coordinate 24,657, forward strand.
TCAGGTTATTTCAGACATCGGCAGAGGTATTTTCTAAGGGGAAAAAGGGCCCGCCCTCCATATCAATTAAATAAGTTAAAACCATTTCAATAGTATTTTTGTTTATAGAAGTATATTTAAATTTAAACGCTAAAACCTTGGGGAAAGGTTAAAAAATTGATGAATAACACGTTAAATGTGATGTGACCTATGAGACCTAATGTTTTCCATGTTTCTACTGCAGCTGTCAATACAAAGACAAACATCCTTATGGCTTACAGAGATTCAATATTAAAATATAATAATAATGCAATATATAGGACACACAATACAATAACATACACTGAAAGTCTGTATAGAGAAGAATTGCATAAAAAGAAAAATGAAAAGCATAAAAATTTTATAAAAAGAGGCTAAAGCAAGAAAAAGTCTGCAAATCTGTTTAAAAAATGTCTAGCATCCCATTATCTTGAGAAGATATTGTTCTGAAAGAGCACTAAGCAGACGAGATGTTCAGCATTGATCATTGCAACAAAGGGAGCTGGCAGGTCTCTCAACAATTAGGAATCTGTGAAGGTGTGCTTATAAACACACAGTCATGCATCGTAGCTAGGCGAAAGGCAGCTACGGCGTTGCTTTTGGGGTATATTCTGGGAGACCATAAGTTGCAGTTTATTTCTTGTGACAGTTACTTGGTCTTATAAGTCATGCTGACTCTTTTGTCAATACAGACTTATAACCAATCTAGCCATTTGAAACTTGAGAAATATGACATACCCTTTTGGCCTGTACATCTGCTTTTCATTTCCGGGGATGCACAATGAGGAGGAATCCATTGCAAAACAATCATTTTGTGCTTATCATGTAGTTCTCGTTGTAGGGATCTATATTACACAAAGACCTAAAATAAAGACATGATACGGTGCTGGTTTGATATCACTGGGCACGTGCCAAGTTGTTGTTTATGTTCGCTGAGATGGGCGATAACATTACAATATGGTTAACTTGATATTTTTATCTTCTGGCGATGTGGTTGCCATGGGGATAACGTATATTAGAAATTTCTTTTATTGGTTTTTCCCGCGGTAACCCTATTAATTTCAGACGATTTTCATTCGATTTCCTTAAAAATTTAACCAATTTCAGTGTAATTGTTCTATTATTCCTGTCTTCTGTTTTATTTTGTGCTATTTTCGAATATGGATATTTTTAATATGGATGAGTAATGGGAAAATCTTTTTAAAAAGGAGTGTTGCACTTTTAATTATTGCTATAAATCGTTTATTTTTGCTTTATTTTACATTTTAAAAATGCTTTTATTGAACGTTCCTTGTTCGATGAAATTTGTTGAAGGAACTTGTAGTTTTTAGAATATTGCATGCTTTCAGCACTTTGTAATTAATATTCATTATTAATTTTAATATATATTATGTAATTATGTAATATAAAAATGCATACATTATTATATTACATAATTACATGTTTACATATTATGTTATTTATTTATAATTATTATTTTATTTATTTATAATTATTATTATTTTATTTATTTATAATTATTATTATTTTATTTATTTATAATTATTATTATGTTATTTATTTATAATTATTATTATGTTATTTATTTATAATTATTATTTTATTTATTTATAATTATTATTATGTTATTTATTTATAATTATTATGTAATACGAGTATTCTTATGCATTTTTATTTTATTACAATACGATGATTCTTTTTTATAATTACTATTAAGTTATATTGTATGATTATATATAATTATTATTAAATCATACTATATGGATATTATATATAATTGCTATTAAATTACATTTTAAGATTATTATATTCTGCATATAATACTATTATTGGTACATGTTACTTTTATTATATTATATTGATATTCATTATTTATTTATTGATTGATCTTGGTTATTCTCAATCTCTTAAATCCTTCATTTGAAATACATTTCAATGTATTTCCAAACAATTCTTTAAAATTATTTAGTTCAGTTCTGGTTTTGTGGGATATGGAGCAACAAATGCTATTATTTGTTTAAAATTATTGAGTATCATTAAATTACCGCAAGGCCGCCATCTTGGATTCCATTCGAGTAACAACAAGCGCTGCTTGGCGTGATTCCTTTATCGAGCCAAGCGGCGCTTAGTGCCATGCCCCGGAATATCAAACTAGTTCCTATAATACAAAAACATAAATTTTCATCTCTAATCTTCGGTGCATGAACCAGAATTTATTGAAGTTAACATCCATAACTTTTCGTGAAACCCTAGTGTGGCATCAATAGAACTAAATTAAGTTCGTCGTATTCTACCGTGCCATTTACTGCTTGAATGTTTTAAAATTAACCAGTGAACAACTTTAGGGGAAGTTATCTGTAAATAAATTTTTAATTCAAGGATCATTGATAATTTTAAATAAGGATGTCAATTTTTCTACTAAAAAATCGTAGTTAATTATTAGGTATAAAAAAATGCATCTTCGAAAACAAATGATGAGTAATAAATTTTATCACAGTTTAAAAAGACATGTGCACTTACCTAAACCTGTTATCATACTCTTGGAAAAAGTACAAAAATCAATTTAAATGCCTATGGAAATGCATGTATACATTAAAAAGACTATATGACAGAAATCGTGTTATAAATAATTGAAATTATTTGTTTCGTAAAATATATATCTTTCACAAGAATTGAAATCTGAAATTTAAATTTTATACTTTCCAGGAATTCCACCGGAGTTTTAACGTGTATTTCTATTTTGAGTATATGTCATTTATAAATTGCTTAAATTTTTATGCAGACAAATGGATTTCCTCAGAAAACACAAAGAGTTTCTATGAATAGCTCTGAATTTTTAATACTAACAAAATGCAGAACAAGATGCTAATCATAGAAAAAAGTATTGTTTCCTCCAAAAGCCTTTATAAATCAACCGAAACATGAATATGGAATGCATTTCAACGTAATCACTTTCTGACGACAACAATGAAAAGGAGTATCCTCAGCATATTTGTACAAAATATGTATCACGTTTGATTTAACTCTGTAGAATTTCACTGTATTCAGGGAAAATATTGGGTAAAATTGCTTTTTCAACATTCATTTCCTGGTTCGAGGTGAACGCTTAACCATTTTGTTTTGTCAGCTTATCCGAGCCTGTACTACTTTTATTCATTTGTTGACACCAGGGGATTATGGGAAATTCAATTGTTTCCACGAGTATCGCTTACAATGGTGTTTGCATCTGTTTTTCCCCATAGAGGTCAATGCTCGCCAATTGGTGTGTCTGTTCCGCGTGAGGTTGTTCCATCATCGACGTTTTCAAGGACACACGTTCTAAAAAGTAGAGAATTTTAAACAATGGAAGTTGATATGTACTTAATTGTAAAGAGAGAAGAAATGGGAAATTCCACTCCCCTCAATAGAATTAAAGATTACTGGTCTTATAAAGCACACTTTTGATGATGTAACTTGTATTTAATAATGCAAGTCGAGAATAAGAGTGTTGAGGCATTTGATTAGAGAACCAAACTAAAATTATAAAATATTCTCGCTGAAATTGAAATTCCTTTAATCGAATAGAAGCCATGACTTGGACATAGCATCTACTTGAAGTCTTAAAAGCTGACGAGTTGACAATTTGTGTTTGAGTACCTACAAATGATAATATTTTGGAATAATGATAATTGATGCTTATCTGATCTGACTGGATACTAAAGTCTTGACATCGCGTAACATGGACGTGAAGGTATTTAGTTTTAGAACAAAGCTGTTGTAATTTTGAAGCATATATGATAATGATAAGATCTACGAGGAATGAGTTTTCTCAACTTTCGATGAATCATACCAATATGAAAGAAAAGAATGAATTTGTTACCAAAAATTTTGGTTGCTTTTTGATATAATTGCAATGAAAATACAGGCAGTGACCACATCTTTCTGATGCTCTCTTTGAAAAATGTTGCATCCAGTGATGTGAGTTGGACCTGAACGTTGTTTTGAAGCTCTCCATTGGTCTCGAGGCTTTGGTCTCCCCAACCAATTTTTCAGGTTAAAGAAGAGACAAAAGTCTCTGGTGCCAATTCAGGGCTGTACGTCGAGTGATCAATTATACTCCATTTAAACTGTTCCAGATGTGTCGACTTGAAGCAGCACTGTGAGGTCAAGCGTTGTCACGAATGAGATGACTCCAGAAGTCAACATTCTCATATTTTGAATGGTTTTGCACAGTAGTCGTGTTGTTTAACTATAAACAGCTGTTACTGAAGACTCACTGTGCGTTAAATATGTAGAGTTTCTAAGTTCTGATGGTGGTGAAGGTGTTGAAGTTTCGTTGCTTGATTGAAGGAAGGTGTCGTGACTTGATCGAGGTACAAAAAGTGCAAGATCCGTGGCTAATACTCTTCCTACAGCTTCGAAATGCGACGTTAATAAAATAAATCACATTAAGTCATGTTCTAATGTAATGAATGATCAATAAGAATGCACTGAATCATGAAACGAAAGTTGTTGAAAAAATTTCACTTGTTATGAGAAAGAAATACTGAAATGGGTAAAATTGCATTTATAGTATTTTTTTTTAGTGCAAATGAATTCCTTGAATAATATATACTTCTGACAGCATTGTGAACTTTAAATGTAATGTCCGATATTTATATCGACATTTCTTTGGATTGTGTAAGAGTTGCAATGTACTTTTACCTTTGTAAATTTTGCCTTTCTTTTAGCGAACGATTTCAGATATTCTGTTCCAAACTATTCCGTTTTTATATGTAGAAAGTAGGTCGTCTTTAGCCATCCAACTCTGGAAATATTTGTGTTTCTCGGAGAAATCGTAAAAATTTAATGCTCGAACACGAATTGATTTTTGGATAAAGTTACCCATAACATTTTTATGTCACTGCTGTGGGGTTCGTCTTCAAGAACATTCTGAAGTCCATGCTTCTTTCGAAAATGGTATACTTTCCCTACTTGTTCTTTTTTAGAGCATATTTTAAAAGGTAAACATAAAGAATAAAATAATTTAGCTTTCATATCACTTTAAAAATATATTTCATGAAAAACTTAAATACTCATTTAAAGATTAAGCCAAACCCGAATTAAGATTTTATTTTTTGTTATGTAAGATATGTTTTTTTGTAGCAGGATAATTCTTGACTAAATCCATACCTTCGAGCGAAAACCGTGAGTTCACGATATTTCTTGGTTTTAAATTTTAACGAGCAACGCTCCTTGGATATCTTAAAGACCTTCTCTATTCCCTTCACTCGAATTTTAAAGAACTTTTCGGCACACTAAAGGTTTTTGTTACGGCCCAGCTACTAGGGAATCGTTACAATAACAAAGGGGGACACTGCAGTGCGTACTATAGGGTACCTTTAAAAGTTTTGCTCCATGCCATTACGCCAGTGAAAAGAAATTCATAGTGGAGCAAGTTATTTCCCCTTTCATTTCTGGTCTTCCTCTTGCTCTTGTTTTTCCCTTTTTGAGAAAGTCAAAAACAAAATATTGTCAAGTTTACCCAGTTTTAAAATATTTTTTTGTATTAACGTTTAGAGAATAGCAACATAGAGAATTTTTTTTTACTTGAAGAGAATTTAAGTTTTATAATTTCTAGTGTGTGTGTGTTTTAGCGATAGAGGTTCCAGCGATTGAGATTTGATTATACAGTCGAACCTGTTTTTGTGCAGTCTTTTTTTAAGCGATTTCCTTTTTGTGCGATATTTTTTTTATGCGGTGTATGAATTTCAATGGCTTTGGCGCCACTGTAATGTTTTCTATCTATTTACTAGTGGCGTAATGGAGAATGTTAGGACCTCCTTCCACCTGAAAGTCGGGTTTCGCCTTTAATATCTTATAAATTGGGTAAATACGTATTTAGCGTAAGTCAAGCCTTGGGTCCCTAGAGTCCGGCCCCCCCTGTGATGCGGGGGTGTACGTTACGCCACTGAAATGTAGACACTTCAAGACGCTCTGTTCATTTGTTATAAACAGTCTCCCGACAATGCGCATTCAGTTGCTTTTTCTCGACGCTCCAGCAGCCCGCGCTTGATTGAAGACGAAACTTTCAATGACAGTGATATTATCAATAAAATTTTATAAATTATGAAGACGGACAAGAAGCCAGATTCCCCTTCAGAGCGGATAAAAATATGCAGGGGTCCTGCTTTCCAACAAATTGGAAAAGCATTTTCTTAAAATAGATACTAGTTAAGAAAGGAATATAACATTTCAAAAAGGGCTCCAATCATGTATAGCTGGTTATCGTGACATTTAAAGCAACTGATCACCCGTCCCTCGTCACAAAAACTTATCTCTTACTTTATGTTGCAAAAAATAAATCAATTTAAATATCTTCAAGTGACAAAAGCGATTTTGAACTTATTCATTACATTACTTTGGATTACGATGAGTAGCGATGAATTATGTATGTGCATTTTAAAGACTTATCCGTATATACAATGAGAAACTATATGATTTACCATTTGTAATATTTAATTATTTATTTTGTTATGGAAGTACTCTTACATAAATTTCGTAAATAATTGGCATATTTTATAAATGCGACTTTTTTTTATGCGGTCCCTATCCCCCCCTCATAAAAATTTTTTGTAGTATTCCACGAATTAGTTTGTTATATGTAAGAATTTGTGAAATTTCTGAATATTTTTTTGTGCGATTTTCTTATGCGGTCCCTATCTACCATACAAAAACAGGTTCAACTGTAATTGATTTCAGTATCATTTTAGTCAACAGTTTTTATGGAACTACGAGTACTCTGATGCAGAGTTTTTAATTTGTGATATTCTTGCAGCATATGTAATTATTTCTTTATTTAAGAAACAATATAAAAAATATTTAAGTCAATTGCCGTATACATAGTTCAAATAACGGTGCATATTGTTTCCTTCTATTACTTAAAATAATTAAGAAACTAATAACTTAAATAGTAGTTCAGATGAAAGCACACATTGGATAAAAAATATGGAACATAACTTTTATTAATTATTGTAATGCTACATCATATTTTACTGTAATAATTGCTCTGTTTTTATTCGGGAGGCAAAGATTTTGGATCGAATCCGTATCAAGTTTGTTCCATTCCATATTTCATTGATCTTTCAGGGAATCCAAATTTCATCCGTATGTTCGTATTTTCTTTTTGCACCATGTATTACAATATGTCCCAGTTTTTCTCAATATTCATTAAGATCTGGTGAATTTGACGACCGCGGGAGATATAGATTATCAATCTAATTCATCACGCCATTTTTGTACAAATTTAGCTCGACGAACAGAACAATTCTCTTGAAACGTTAAATCCATATTTCGTTTTTCGTCCCTTAAAAATACAAAATATGGTAACTCTTTGTTTTCACAATGTCAAATAGTTCAGTCTTCTTGAGATTATGCATCTCAACTAAATGTCCAGTTCCAGAAACGTCGCCAAAAGCCCTCGAGTAGCTGAATAGTGCGACGTTCATATTCTCTCACACTCACTCACTCCAGTTCCAGAAATTGATCCCAAAACATAAAATTTCCTGTTTCTTTCTGACGAGTTTTTTGGATACATTCAAGTTTAAAACTTTCACACTGCTGTCCACAGAGCAAATAAAGTTAGAATATAAGCAAAATCTGGATTAATCATGCCTTATTATCCTCCTCCATTGCTCAATTGTCCGATGAAGATATTCTTTTGCACAGTTTAGATAAATTTTCTTTTGAATCAGTCATTTATTGGAATCAGAATCTAATTTAAGACATATGCGGGATACACAGTTAAATATTCCAAATCCATGAAATTCTTGCCTCATAGTTCGGAGTTTGAGAGTGAATATTAACGTCGCACTGTCCAGCTACACGAGGGCTTTTGGCGACGGACCCCGTGTAGGGCAGCGATGCACGTTAAATCTGTCGAGAGCTGAAACGTCCTCCCGTTGGTGTGGTGTGGTAGTTAGGAGAGGGGGGTGCCAGCTCAGGTGTCGTCCACGTCACTTGACCATGGTTCAAAATACGTGGTCCGTCGCCAAAAGCCCTCTGTACCCGGAACAGTGCGACGTTAATATTCAATAAATCAAAAAAAATTGGCGACGGACCACGTAATTTTGAACCATGGCCCGTGACGTGGACGACACCTGAGCTGGCACCCCTCCTAACTACCACACCACACCAACGGGAGGACGTTTCAGCCCCGACAGATTTAACGTGCATCGCTGCCTTACACGGGGGTCTTCAGTGGTATTGGGCTCGAACTCATGACATGTGCCTTCCATGGTCCGATACCTTAACCACTGGGCTACCGCAGCCCTCATAGTTCGGAAGTGAATTGATTAAGAATTAGAAAATGATTGTACATGTGTAGCACTCCTTGGTGAGTTTGGCACCAATTTATAGTTTTTGATCAATCCTACTACTTGAGAGGCTTGATTTCTCCGTCCGCAGTTGGTCCATTTACATTGATTGTATTCAAACTTTTCCTTTGTAAGTAGTTGCCACTGATTGTGGTTGAGGGCAATTTTTATGAATTCTGCTGCTTCTATCAAACGATGTCCAAGCTCTCCTGAATTCCTCCAAATATAAATCTTAAAAACCTTCCTTTCGTAGATACTTATCATGATCTCATCTGTTCGAGACATGGACTGTTTCACATGCGTAAGTTAATAATGATCTTAAAAGACTTTTATACAACAGAACCATTGGTTTTTCTTTTGATTAAATTCGATTTCATGTATTTTCGTATTCCATTAAGAAATCAATATCACGCTACCTTTGTTTATCTCAAACGTCACAATATGTATAAACATTTTAAAAAGGTAAAAGTTAAATAACGTACTGAGGATTAAATGGACATAGCCGGAATAAAAGAATAACATAAAGGATAACGTAAATTACAAAGTAAGACTGAATGAAAAATCATCTTAATGTAATTTACTCTGAGAAACACACGACTTTTATTGAATGAAGAATATTGAAAGTTCCAGAAAGTAATTACTTCCACACTCCTGATTGCTTTTAGTACCGAATTTAACAGCCCGGTATATTAATGAGAATTTTCATTCAGCTTTAAAACGCATTTGTTTTAAAGATTCAGAGCTGAAACAAATTGAGTCATTAATTTTGGAAGACTTTTACGTAAACCAACATTAAAAGAGGTAATTATTCTGTGTGTTTCTTTTGCCACTCCCCAGATTCTTGGACTTCCTCCAGAACTTGCTTTATTACATTTGAGAAGAAAGGAGTTAATAGGGCTACACCAGCAAAGCATTTACCTTCTGTTCTTGACTCAAAATATTCGGCGCACATGCGTAAGCCAAAAGTGATATATCCATAAAAATCCCGTACCGGAAGGTGAAGGGTGTTTCGAATGTTATTAAAATCGTTTATCCATTTTGGAACTGTTTCAAAAGTGTGTTTATCCAAATGTTGTACTTCGATGCTCGGTAAATGGATTTAAATCTATTTTGATGGATTTTCTTAGGTACTTACGTTTCTCTTTCCTTTTAACCTTAACCTTTCCTTCCTTATTGACGAGAATACTCGTCTTGGAGAAGTTGCAGGATTTTATGTCTTGACGAGTATACTCGTCATGCGTAAAAAGTAGTTACCACATTGGCATTAAATCATAATTTTTGAGGGGAAAAAACATATTCTCAAATTTTTAGATGTTTAGAATATTTTAAGACTAGGCAGGAGTAAAACAAATAAGTAAAAAAATATAAAAATTTTTATCGATGAACTCATGCATCCCCATTGCTAGCACCAGGGCTGAACAGCGTGTATAAGTTCTGGTGCCGTTGTTGAGTTCAAATGACAGTTTTCAGAGATGGAGATAGTACATATGCTTCTTATATTGCGTAAAGAAAATAAGTATTTACAGTTAAAGCTTGGTTTTCCGATCATTGCCTGGAACCGTGATTTGCACAGCGTGTAAATGATAATATTTACGATATTTATATGTAGCTTGTGATTAATAATGTATATAAAATTGGGTTAAGAATAGTATTACAATAAAAATTATTTAAGTACCATATTTTGAATAATTAACAGTTTTTTTCGTTTTCCTTTTGTTTTTTAATTTTTATTTTCCCCGATAAGCTCGATCTCTGCACAGATAACAAATTTTGAAACGCATAACGGGAAGTCGGTTTACCCATGTTTTACGAAAACAAACAAAAGGGGAGAAATTTTTTAAGAAAATCCCCAATAATTATTTCAAAGGGTTTTGTAACCTAAAAAAAAATTGTGAATTTTTCCCAAAAATCATAGTTGAGCCTCTGTACAAGGTCTGAGCTATTAAGGAAAAATTAATAAATCACATTCCAAAAAAAGGAGAACTTTTGGGAAAAAAAAATTTTTTAAGTTAAATTTTTGGCCAAAATATTGTATTTAATAATTTTTTTGTAAATTCCTTAAAACAATTTTATACATGTATTCAATCTAATGACACTAAATATCATGAAAATTATACATTTATGCGCTTTTTTTAAAAACTGGTTCCGAACGTAGCGGATACCTTAAAAAATAGAAATGCGGTTAAATGAAAAATTTCACCTTTGAAGGTGCTGCGGTTGATGCGGACAAAGAAATTTTCGTCAGTCCGTTGCGCTTTTTTTGTTTAAAAATTGTCCCGATACAGCGTTCAAAAAATTTCAGTTGGGGTAGGAAGGCGGGAAAGTATGGCCGCTAGTTACAGTTAAGTGAGGGGTAGGGAAAAAATTTTTCATAACGCATTTATTTACGTAAAAAGATAATGTTTTAGATTATAGCCGAGGGGCAAAAGGGAAAATCAGAAAGGATTTTTAAAAGGTTCCTTGAGGGGGGTCAGCCATGGGACAAAAGGGCGCAGACCAGGGGTGAGCCCAGATAGCTAGCTGCTGGCTAGAAGTTACCTTGGTTTGGGAAAAAGCCGATCGTTTGATGTTAGAACCATGTGCTGACATGAGGTAATTCCTCAATTCGTTCTGCCAAAAAGGAAAAAATTTTTTCATTGGGAGGGGGAAAAAAAAGGGATGCTTTCGGGTTTGAAGTTTTGTGATCAAAAACCTACAGCCCCCTCCCAGAAAAACCCTTTTGGTTTCCAGACAGAGGTACCGTCAAAAAGGGAAAAAAATCATGGTGTTTTTTGTCCCTCAGTAAAGGGAATTTTGACTGCCCCTTAAAAATTCATGGGATACCCAAAAACTTACTTTATACCCAAAATTTTATTTCTTAATTTTTTAGACCAATTGCCCAAAAAGTTATAGGGAACCTAGGGAAATTTTTTATAAAAAAACCCATCTTTTAGTTTCCCCGGTATTTTAACAGCGACACTTACTCTGTGACTGACGTGTATGCTCGTCATCGCTCAATTTTCGTGACACTTAGTTGCTCGTTATCAAACGGGGACGCCGCAATTTTCTGGTTAAAGTATTGTGTGATAGAGTATTAGAGATAAGGCAATATATTTAATATAAAGAGTCGACGTGCTTAAATATATCGTGGCTCAAATTTCTTTCGTTGGTATGGTGTGGTAATTAGGAGAATGGGACATTGGCTCAAGTGTCGCCCCCCGTCGCTTGGGTCGCGATTCAAAATCCTGAGGTCTATCTTGGGAAAAGTCTCTTCCCTTTTTCTAATAAAATTAACTTAAATTCTTTGCTAAATTTTTATATATACACACACAGATGCTATAGAACCCAAAATATATAGAAATTTCTTTTTATATATATATATATATATATATATATATATATATATATATATATATATATATTTTATATAAAACAAGACCTTTTTTTTTTAGACTTTGGGTTTTGCAAAAAAAATTTTAAAATTAACTGGGAAAAATAATAAGAGGGATATTTTTTTTTTCATTCCCCCCTTTTTAGCCCCACACCCCTATATATTTTTTACCCCCCTGGGAAATTTTTAATCCCTTAATAAAACACATTTTAAAAACGCTCAATTGAGCTGAAAATTTTTTTATACATGATTATTTTGGAGGACTAACCAAAAATTTTAAATTTTACTAAATTAAAATGAATTTATTAAAAAATAATTATTTAAAAAAATTACAAATACAGCCACGTTGGTGACTTGCGACCATTTTGGCGACTTTTGTCAAAACTTGAAAAGGTTTTATTTTACGTGTTAAAGCATTCAGTTGGGACTAAAATTTAAAAAAGGACAATACGATACTTTAATGATAATTAAAAAAACAACCACTTTAATGTTGTGATTCTGTTATGTATATACATATTTAAAAATTAAACTATTTAAAAAAAAAGTAGCTAAAATAAAATTTTTCGTTGATCTAAGTAGGAATTGATTTAAAAAAACTTTTTTAATTCCCTTTTGTTTTTTTTGTTTTTTGTTTATTTATTTATTTGCCATTTAATTGGGAAAAACAAGTTTTATTTGATCTTTGTTCAATTTTTTTTTAATTGCATGTATTTTATTAAAAGGCATATTTATTATTCACTTAACTTATTTGAAACAGGCTCTGATATTTTGTTCGTACCTGACTTTACAAAAGTATCCAAGTCTAGATTTCATCACGTAGTTTGGCTTTGTAATTGTACAAAAGAAGGGAGGAAAAATCAATTTTGACTAGGCTGCATAAAAAAGTACCCCCTTCCACATTCCATTCCTTTTTCGCGCCTTTGTGAACAATTAACGCCAATTTTTACTGGAATGTTATTCATTGAAAAAATGTCTCGTGCATTTCCATTTTCCATTACTCAGGTTAACCATGCATGACTCCAATGAATCTGAAATCTTCGTACCTGTCGCCAACAACACATTTTGGCGCAGGTCTCTCACACGCGACCTTGGACGCTTTGCATCCGCTGTAATTTGGCTTCAGCGGATGTTGCCGTTTATCCGCCAACAATAACTGGGATGAAAGAGATAGCATCTGTAACTATTGTTAAACGAACTGATTGGCGGAACGTGTCGCAAATGGTGCCTTGATTGGCAGGAATCGGTAAGGCTTCGGTGGTCTTTTATCACATCTTTCAGCACGCGAAAGGAGAGTAGAGGTTGAAGATTTCTTTTTTTAGACAAGATATTCGAAAGATTTAGTATGTCGAGAGATAAAAACTGATTAGCGATAAGATTTGTACTGTGCTATCAGGCAAGAAAAATGTGTTCTTGGATTTAAATCGGATATCTAAGCTTCCTGTTTTCAGATAATGTTTGCTTACTTTTCTAAAGAAAGTATGAAGGTTGAATAACTGATTAGAATAAACATCATTAAGTTTTTGTTTGTTATTGATGTGTAGGTCATCGAAAAAAAAATTTTTTTAAAGAACCTTTTCAGAAATGGCTCAAAAGATATTTTCCCTTTTATCATTAAACTTCCTAAGGGTCAAGTGCTTATTTAGATTTGATTTCTGAATATGCTTAAGAATATTAATAAATGCA
>BMAV01011205.1:0-27054 GCA_019973955.1 Trichonephila inaurata madagascariensis
TTTTTTTTAAAACAATGTGTTGTGTGAATGTTAGATAATGAATGGTAATTAGCACAAATGCAAATGAAAGAATGAAAATATCAGTTTTGTTTATTTTTTCAATTACTGTCTTTCTCCCATTAACGAGGTACTTATTTTTTTCCCCGAAATTCTGAACTAAGGTCAAATGAAAAGAACATCAATTGTTCTCATATCGTTTTCCTCGTAAGATAAGTGGAACCAGATATGAAGGATAAGTTCTATTTAAAAGCAATTCCTCCAATTATTTTACAATTTAGGTTATCTGTGAAATTTAAGTTTGAAACCAAGACTGAACTCTTAATAGCTACCAGTATTCCTCTATTATCAGTCATACACTTAGAAAAACACGATAATATCGAACAAAGAGCTGAATAAGTTTTTCTTTACGTTAGATAGTCAGGTTTATGTATACATTTTTTAATGTTTTGTAGTAGATTTTAGCTACTTTGTGAAATTTTCTAGGTTTAAAAAAGTTTTTTAAGTTTAAATTAATTCATTTATTTCTGAAATTTTGATTAAAGAATAAACGTGCGCAAGAAAAGGTGAAGAATTAGTTACTCTTAGTTTAAAAAAAGATTAAATTAAAACTTGTTTGTTTTTAAAATTTTTTTTCCTTAATAAATTATATAATTGTTTAAAAAATGTCTTAGATATCCATGTAGTTAAATTTTAAAAATACGTTTATCGGTTGCACAAAACTATAACGTAGTACTTTAATAAATACTATAAGCAAAGCTCCCTGGTTGCTGTGAAACAATGCAAGCAATGAAACCGTGTTCTATTTAGAGTCCAGACTTTATGATTTAATGTAATAAAATAGTGAAAAGCTTTCTAAAAATAATCATGCTCGGTACAAATCTATATACAAATATGAATACAAAGTATTGAAAAGAATTAGTGTGTTAGAGCATATTATGTGCTTGACTTACTTATGCGTAATACTGCTAACTTAGCGTTTCTCTAAAAATATATATATTGTTACGTAGATCCGAGAGTTCGTGGACTTTATGCAGAACAATCAAAAGAAAATAAACAGTTCTTTAAGAGCGATGCGAATTTATTATCAAAAATCCAATCCTTTAAATACAGGATTCAGCGGCAATATTCACAGGGTAAATATTCGAAGGTCTTCACACCTTCAACAGCAATTAAAACAATCACCAGTGTTTAAAAATACACGTAAGTAAAGATTATTCACAAGCACAGCCGAGCTAATCGCTAGTCAAAACAATCCTCACTACTCGCTGGTTCAATCCAGACTCATCGCCGTCCCGACGAGCATCTTATTTATAAGCGCGACAGAAACTTCCAGAAATATAGCCGCTCGTGACATTAGTCCACTATTTTCTAGAAGATTCCAGAGGGTTCCAAACTCTCCAATGACGCCAAAATGGTCGCCAAAGTCGCAAACTTTGTCGCAAAAAATGATGCCAATTTGGCTCTACCGCCAAGATTTCGCCAAGTTCTCATTGAATCGCCATTATAACGTTAGGGGCGGCATTGCTTGTGAATGGTACAATTTTAACATGCAATAAACATAACATAGAGTATACTCCGTTAAGTTGGCAGCGCTGGAAGGTACCGGGCCAAATCACAGCCACTACAGGGTTACTCTAGAGAAGGGGTTTTGACTATAACAAATAAATTCTCCATATTTGGCGAGCAAAAGAATTACTCTTGAAAAATGTGTTCATTAAAATTGTATGAGTATTTTTTTAAAAATTTTTATAATAGTATGCCCCTTCTTTTAATCGAAATATTTAAAAGTTTATGTTTCAATATGTTTAAAAATATTGATTAATTAACTAGCAAAAACTTTTCTCGAATAAAAAACTCAATAGTTCCCAACATGTTGATTGCATTTTTAAATGAAAAAATACGGTTAAATTGTAATTCACATGCTATCATTACATTGATTTTTTTTAAATGACTTATGCTATTTTCAAAATAAACGGTTCATATACTTTAGTTTCATAATTTCTTTTTATTACATCGTTTTAAATAAAAATTTTTAATTTGTTTTAAATAATTAATCATCTGTTTTTCCTTTTTACTTTTAAATCAGTTTGTAAATTTTTTTCAATTTCATGTAAATGCTGTTTAGTACGTTGCTTAAATATACGAAGTAAAAATAAATTTTGGATTAATTTCAAAAATTTTTCAATATTAAAAATTAAAATCTTTTATAAAATTTATAGGTTTATCGGAAAAAAAATTAGCACCAAAAATTATTTACTAACATTTTTATGCAAAGTTTATATATTCAGATCAATAAAAATAACTTTTAAAAAAAAAAGTTTATTATAATAATTAATACAAAAATATATTTTTTATTTTAGAACTGTTTTTTTTGAAAAAAAAGTTTAAAAATTTAAAAAAAAACAAAATAAGATAGCGCACAGATGTAAAAAAAATTATCTAAGAGATAGCTAAATCAAAAGCGAAAGGCGTTGATTTGGCGCGAATATTTTGGAAAAGTAATCTTGAAAACCCAGCCAAATATTGTTGTTTCAGCCAAAGTCTGTGATTGTTTTTCCCGATTCGTTCACGGGATTAAAGAATAAAAAACTTTTAAGATGGATTAACAAAAAATATCTTTTTAAAACCCAATTTATATAATACATGATACTTTTTTAACACTTTCTTGATTTAAATTCCATAACATTTGGAACTCTTTTTTTAAAACGGATTGTTCATTCCCACCCCCAACGCTCCAACGAGGTGAAACAGGTATAATATAAATGCAAAACACTAAAATACAAATTATTTTACTTACACAAAATTCGTCAATATTTTTAAATTTCAGGGATTCTATAGTAAAAAACAGACTTCCCTTGTATTTCTGCACATTTTTTTTCTTCTAAAAATTTTAGCCTTTTTTTTACCTTGAATTCAAAAAAATAAACCTCTTTTTCAACACAGTAAACATTGTAAATTTATTTTTACATTCTTTTGATAACAGTAAAAGGGAACGTTTAAAAAATTTATAAAAAAATCCGTGCTTTTAGTGTCAAACTTTCGCAGTAGAAATTTTTAAAAAAATATTTTTTTTACAATTCCCCCAATTCTATAATTCTACATGAAAAATTAAGAAAGCACCTTATTATGAAGTTGTGAAAAAAATAAGACAAACGTTAATTTAAATTTTAAACATTTTAATAATATGCTTTTGTTTTAATTTGGTTTTTTGGGAACAAACAGTTGAGGAAATTATGAATTCGAGCCTAGTACCAATGAAAACCCCTGTGGGGAAACGTTAAATATCGAGGGTCAAAAGTCTTCCGTTGGTGTGGGGAAAGTTGGGGGAAGGATGACGACCCCTTTTTGTCCTTCCTTTACCATGGTTCAAAATTCCCTTTACCAATGGCTCTCGTGCAACCAGGTGACATAAATATAATTCTCTTTTCTAATGTTTTTTCTTGTATTTGAAATGAAATATAAATTTAAAAGGGATAGCTATAAAAATATTTTAACTTTCAACTTTTTAAATATCTTTTTTTTTAATTCAAAGGGGACAAGGTTTTTTTAATTTTTAAGTAATATAAACACAAATTAGAAAAATGAGAATCAGTTTTAAAAATTTATTTAAAAGAAAACAAAACGTTCTTATGTAAAATAGATATGACATAAAAATAAAATTAGGATTTAATGCCTGTTCTCTGAGAAAAAATAATTTTAACTGATGCTATCACAACGAGTTTATTTATTTGCTCTGGCTGATTAGTTTGCATCAATTTAATAAATAACAGATTGCTAATACCTGGTTTATTTATGGCATAAGTATATTTTTTGAAAAAAAAAAATATTTTAGCAAAAACATATTAACAGTGCTTGTTGTACTTAAATGTCGTAATTCATTATAATGTTGAAACTTCGGTGCAAGTAGCACTCATTGCTTAGATGCTTAGGGAAGGGGGTCTAATAAGATTCGTAGTTTGAACGTAACTGCTCTCCTGAACATCTGAAATATCTCTATGTCTTTTCCCTTTAAAGTTTCGGTTTGGAATGGATTCTGCCATATGTCTCCAAAAATCACGTGCCGCAATATTCTTTGTTGATTGGTTATAGCTTCAGCTATTGGTATCTGGGTATCTCCACTTTAAATTGAAACAACACCTACAGACACAACAGTAATCCTGAAAGGCCACTTTCTGGCCTTATCCTCAATGTCTTTGTACAGGAAATGTCATCCTGCCCTCCTTTAAACTAGCTATATGTTAATCGGCTCTTTTGTCGGAACTTAAGTCTAATTTGACGCAAAGTGAATCATTGCTTATTAACATCGCACTGAAAGACCACTGGTGACCAAGATTAACCTTTTCGGAAAGACGTACTGATCAAAGGAAGATATTGCAGAGACTGACGTGTCACATATGCATCTGAAGGAAGATTTGATCTGAGGACCTTCTGTTCCGAAAACGAGAATTTTAGCCATCACGCCAAAACGATTGTCGTCGCGTGGGGGCTATAACTGGTTTATATCGATATCACACCGCACCACAACCTCCCCAAATGTCACCGGCAGCCGGATGATGCACTAGTGAATCGCATTTAATACTGGTTCTTCAGGATTATCGTCTCCACTTAAAAGTGCATTGATGGCGTGTAGTCCAATAAGGAGATTTAAGACTTGTACATTTTTGACAAATCCGTCACGAAAGGGTTAAAAAAAGAGAAAGACATCTGAACTAGCCCACCACACTTCTAACTTCCACATCCCACCAACATGAATACTTCGGTGCCTCGAGAAATATTTAACGTGCATGAACTTTTCTACACAGAGGATTTTTCGCAGAACTACATGTCAAATTTATGATTTGAAAAAAGTATTACCATCCTCCAATTGGCAACTTTGACCACTAGGGGACAAAAAGGGACTGAACAAAATAAAAGTTGATGGCTACAGAAGCAAAAGTTCTATTTACTTTTAATCAAAAATAGAATAGCTAGACTTTATTTACTTAATTTTTCAAAAATTTAATTAAACTTTAAGTTTAAACATTTGTAATTCCTCCTACTTATGATTCAATGCAAGATTCCATGTATAAAAGAATAAATTAAAGTAAAATAAAATTAGTAATTATATCTTACAAATAGCCTTACTCTCTATTCGTTGTTTTAATTTTTTTCCAGCAATCATTAAAAGGAATTTAAAAGGCAAAAGCTTTTAGAACAAAATCGGATGAATGCCCTTTGAAACAGAACTCTTAGAAGCTTAAATTCCTTCAGAGAAAACATGGAGTCAATCTTTTAACTAGCAGTATCAGTCGCCCGAAAACATTTATTTATTTTTTTGCTAAATATTATTCCTCGAAATACAATGACTAGATCTTGGAAACCAAACTTTGTTCGATGTTGCCAAGAGCCATTTACTAATTTCCGACAAAAGTATTTCACCAAAACTATTTATATTCAAGAACGCGAAAGTTCTGAGAAACATGTAATTCTATTAAGTGTTATTTACAAGTCAAATAATTCGAAATACTGAAGGGCACGAAAAGTCACTTCTGAAAAAGAAGGGCTCTTCTGCATTTAAATAATATTTCACGTGCGACGTCTCTTTTGGAATCAAGTTTTATCTCGGAAGTTATCGAACAGGTTACCCAAGAAGATGAATTCATGGCTCTTTCACAACAGTCTCCCCCTCCTGTCCCCCTCGAGGTAAAGATTAAGGGATGGCAAACAACGTGCGACTAAAATTGAGAGCCTTTCAGCTAAATCAAAGCCACTGCAGGAATATTATATTGTAAAATGAAAAATGGCGTCCAAATAGTTCCAGAGCTTGGAGTAAAGATGCATGCAGAATTAAATTTTCTTCGCCTTTGGGAGTTCATGATTCATGTGTCAAGGACAGGATGGCATTATTCTAAAAATTTGAATTTGCATGCGAAGAAAATTAGTAATTTTCGAAAATAGAGCGTTGGGACTTGTTTGTTTAAGTAAGAATTATATTGATATCAGCGTAACAAGCTGAATTGCAAACAAGGTGAATATTGATTTCTGTAAAGACTGCAAGCACTTAATTTGCATTTTTCAACAAAAGCGGGAAGTCTTTTCGATATTACTCATCTATTTAATGATAAAATCATTATTTGTATAGAAAATGTAAAGTTTCACAAAACACTTGCTTCCATTATTTAAAAAAAAATTACTTATGGAATTTCATCATACTTTACATTAATTTTTGAATTACCAGGGTAAAAGTTTTTCCCAAAAATAAAAAATATTTTGAAAAATAAGACTTAACATTTTTAAAAAAATTTTTTTAATTTTTTTTTGAAAACATTTTTTTATAGAACTAATTAAAAATTCCCCTTCCTTAAAAATAAAAATCTAATGGATTCAAAAAATTTTCTTTTTAAACAGTCTAAGTTTAAAAAACAATATTTGAAGCTAACATTTTATATTATGGGCTTTGAATGGGTTTTGGACTATTTTTTTAAATGTAAATCTGTTAAATTTAAAAGTGTTTTAAAATTTTTTAATCTTGTAAAAAATGTTAAATTTTTAAATGTAACTATTTTTTAAATTGAATTTGTTAAATGTTGGCAAAAGTTGAAATTTAATTTTTTAAAATTTAAAAACCCTTGTAAATGTATAAGTGTTGTTAAATGTAACACTCTTGTAAATGTACAGGTGTTGTTAAGGAGAAAAAACACTATTGTAAATGCATAAGTGTTTTAAATGTGACACCTGTGAAAAGTTTGATTTTTTTTCCCGTAAAAGATTTATCCCTCTTATGAAATTGGAAAAATTTTAAAAAGAATTATTCAAAAGTATGTTTTATCTTATTTTTCGAAGATTTAATATAATTTTAAAACAATCATTGAGCCCATATTAATGTACCACTTTACAGAAGCTTTAGGAAAAAATTATTAACAATACAAACAAGTGAGACATGTTTATTTTAAAAATTTCCCCTTTTTTTTTTTTCTTCACTTTAACTTTGATTTTTTGTCGTATTTTAGAACCAAGTATTTTTTTATTGCAATAAATTGCTTTTTTTAAACTAATTAATTTTTTTCCCTTTCAGGGGGAAAATTTTTCTCGAGACAAAATTCAATTTAAAATGCAAACCCATAATCATATAAACTGGTTTTTGGGATTTCTTTGACTAACCTGGGTTTCTTTAAGCGATGTTTGAGGTGAGTTTCGCTTAGATGAACCATGATTATAAAAAAAGCGATTATTTAAAAAGAATGATGTGAATGGAAAGAGGGAAAAAAAGAATTAGAAGAAAAATAGCAGATTGAAGAATTAGAAAAGTGTTACTGAGTTTGGACTTTAAAGATTAGGTTATAGCCATAGTCAGTTATGTCATTAAAATTACTATTTAAAAACTTGAATAAAATTTTTTAAAAATATTATTTAATGAGTTAACTTTTAAATTAAGCTTAAATTTTGGAATTAATTTTGATATCGTTTGTTCGAAAATTGAATAAACTTGTTAAATCTGCTATTTCTCTTATAATATTAAAAAATCTATCCAAATTTATTGAAAAAAATGTAATTTTTTTATACATTCAAAGAAATAATTTAATCAATATTTGTTTCATTACTTTTGTATGTTTTCTAAAAGAAGAATATAAATTATTTGTGTTTAAAATTTTTTAAAAAAATTTTTAAACCCCTACAATAAATTTATAATTACAGAAATTGTTCTAATTTTTTTCATCTTAATGTTCATAATTTTTATTTATTTATTTAGTTTGAAAAGAAAAAGAAATTGATAAAAATTTTTAGAACTAACTTTCAGAACTTCTAATTTAAACACTTAGAAATCAGTGTTTTACTGAAAAAAAATTGATTCTTATTCAGCGTCAAATATTTCCAGTAGGAAAAAATAATACATTTGAAATTATCTTTACTTCTAAATTCGTACATTAAAATAAAACGTTTATAACATATTGGTTCTTTGAATATTTGTCCTTCGAAATAAAAGTTCTTCTAATCCCAAATGCATTTAAATCTAAAAATCAAAAAATTTTGTGATTGTTATTATAGGATTTTTTTTTAATCGTATTGTACTATTTAATTCTATGTGGTTTTATTTATACTTAAGACTTTAAAAATACTTTTAATCATTCCACCAAAGTTGCATTACAGCATTCTATAATTCGATGAATTAAAATTTTATATTAAATATTGATCTTATTAAAATCAGCTAATTTACTATTATAGGTCATTCTACTTCTTTCATTTAGGTCTAAAATCTAACCGAAAATTGTGTATGATTGAGTTTAACCTTTTTAAAACTTTTTTTAGTAAGCATAAAAATACTATGTTATTGCTTTTCTCAAATATACTGATTTTTTAAAATTACTTAGTATACATTTCGTAATAGTTCTAGAGTTAAATCAATCTTGTTTTCTTCAATGTTTTTACATTTTCGAGAAATAATTTTTTTTTATTTTGTACCATATGCATAATTTACAGTGCGCGATATATATATATAAATTACGCTATTTTCATAATCATCATTATCAAATAATAAAATATCTTTGAAAGTTGGCATGTTTCTGTAAAGCATAAATTAACAGCTACCGATCCAAAGTAACATCTTTTAAATGAAATTATAAAATGATATTTAAGGCTTGTTGAAACCAAAATTTTCTTAATATGAAAATTTTGAGATTTTTACATTTTCAAATCTTTTAATCAAAAACATCTTTTTAAATAATCATTGAAAATGGGACACGACCATTTAAATGGCAAAAAATGTAAACAATGCATTTTGCTTTTGCTTAAAAGTTGAATGAATAATGGAAATTAAAACTTTTAATCCAGAATTGCTAAAAAAGTGTTTACATGGAGGTACACATAATCCCAATGAAAGTGCAAGCAACGTAATATGGTCTCGTGTACTGAAAAAATATTTGTACAATTAGAGGTATTATCATTGAGTACATAGGATGCAATTTCATCATTTAATACGGAAAATGTATCAAGACCAGACATTTTGAGAAAACTTAATATTGAGTCTGGGGATTACAGGCAATGGCGAACCTCGACAAAGAGAAGCTGTTTAAGACTAAATACTCATATTTACAAAAAATAAAGGAAGTTAGATGAAAAAAGACTTAAAACGAAGAAAGGATGATGAGATTCAAAAAAAGTAGATCATTTGGAGTATGAGGGAGGAATGTTTTAATAAAAAAGTATAATTATACATTAAAGTGTTCATTTATCTCAAAATGTATATTTTTGGTATTCGATATACCTTTTCTGGGAAAATAATGTTCGCAGATATTTAGTTTCTTATGACATATTTATAATGATGGCTAATATGTACTAAAATGAGCTTTTTAAAAAACTCAAAAAAATATTTTTTACAAATTTTTTATGTGAAGAATGGGTTAAATTTCGCTATGTTTGATAAAATATTTCATAAATTACTAAAAAATTCAAAATAAGCTAAAAGCTCATTTCGGTATAATGAGAATGGTGTACTTTAATAGTATGACAAAAAAAAATTCGAGCATGTGCATATAACAGATTTTGGGAAAAGATGCAACGAAAACAGCCAATTTTACATTGTCGGTATACAGGCTTCCGACTCCACTTTTCAAAGAATTTAATTTTTATTTATTCTTTAAAAAAAATATGAATTCGTTTATTTCATAACAAATGGAATCATTCCAAATATACCGATTCACTTGTAAATAATTTTTTATTATACCACAAACTTAATTTATTTTATCCTTTATTCTCGGAAAAACTCCCAGCAACCTTTAATAATTCATTTACTGAAACAATCAACAAAAGATGCATCCACGCTCCAGAGAAAACTTCAAAACAATCATTAATAGCAACTAAATTTGATTTAAATTTTTATTAAAACAACATCCAACTTACATATAATAAGTATTTTCAACTCATCCATTTGAATTACGATTTGCAAATTGTGATTGTCTATGCTTATAATCTTATTCTCCTCCACAATCCCACAAAACGAATCTTTACGGGGCATCATACATCGATTCCTCCGAGGTGGGCTTTGTTTAAATGAACAATAATTAAGCAAATGCACCCTGTCTCCTTTTGTAGATAAATTATTTCCTCTTTTAATAACATTAGAGCAGCTCTACGAGAGAAGAGTTTAAACTTTTCGAAACGGATGAATTAGTCAAATGAATTCTGCCTCTAAAACGATGTGACTGTTGTTTATTTGAGCAAACAAATAAGTAATCGCTTATTGTGTGTCCGCTCCATTTAAATTGTATTCGTTGTGTGGTAACAAAATTAACCCTGGTTTGCATGAGGATAAATGTAATGAATTTTTGAGAACTGTTAGAGATTGAGAATGTAGATTAGCTTTCATACTTTATTTAGGGGGGAACGACGTCATTAGGCTTCACGAAATTGAAACTAATGTATTGAAAACAGTGTTATTTAAATTTTAACAGAATTGTTCCTTTTTTTGGTACATTTTTTTGTTTAAAAGATAGATTTACATAAGCTCTTGATAAATTAGTGTTATTAAGGATTTAGAAATGGAAGACAATTATTTTTTTTACTGAGCTAGTTTCTTAGGTTAAATAATATTTGCGGAAAAGAGTTTAAATGTTTTATAAAAATGCATGAAGCATATTTAGTGTATACTTTAGTAGCATGAAGCATATTTAATAAAATATTTTATCATATTTTACTAATTTTATTACGTAGCTCCAGTCAATTTTATTCCAGAAGTGTCTGGGTTTTGTGTTGCACAGAAATAAGTGTAAAAAAATGTACTTTTCAGCAAATATATATATATATATATATATATATATATATATATATATTATTATTATTATTAATAATTAAAGAACTAAAGAATGTTTGATATTCAAGATTAAAATTTTTAACGTGCCTTCTGAAGCAAGAAAATCAAAAAAATTAATCGGAAGTAAATCTAATACTTCTCGTTATAATTATTTTTGATAATATTAATGGCATCAACAAAAAACCTAAATTGGAATTATTTGACATTAAAGTAGCACAGAAATTTTTTTGTCGTCCATCCGGCGTAGTGGTTAACGACGCTGACTGCTGTTCCGTAGGACGTGGGTTCGAATCCCGGAGAAGGCATGGATGTTTGTGAATGTATAGTGACTTTGCCCCAAGTTTTCTCGAGGTAGGTGGGAGGCCCATGACGCCCCTCCACACACAAGCTATGTTCTCCCTCTAAAGTGAGGTGGAACCGAGCTAATTGTAGTGTATGGTGCTGAAGGCTACGGTCAACGACAGGTGTACATCTAGTCGCTTGCCAAGTATGAATTTCGTGGGCATGGATCTGACCCAATCGAGACCCCTCAGGGGGCTCACCTTCCTTAGGTGGGTACGGGTGTCACAATCCCGAGGTACCCTCTAGTGATCTTTTCCTTTTCCCAAGGGGTTTACTATCTTTGGTAAACACGGGTGTTACGACCCCGGGGTACCCCAGTGATCCTTCTCTATTTTCGAACCTCCATCTTGTCATCCAATTTCTCCTTTTCTTCTTTTCTCGTCCAGACCACATACCTATGAATGTTTGGCGCAGTATAGCCAAAACTGGCTCTTGCGCCATAAAACACCAAACTCACTCACTCACGCAATCGAGATCAGGTGGCATTAGAAATAACAACAGAAAATTTTCTTATTCTTCTAACTCTAATACTGCACAGATCAGAATATTTTTCAATTAAATTATTTCCCGAACATGCAAGTACATTTATACTTATATGTGTTAGGCAGAACTTTCTGACACCAGTGTGATGCAGTGTTAAAATAACTCATCAAGAAGTTTATTCAAAAATTTTGTTAAGTTGTATTATATAAATCACAAACTCTAAAATAATTCAAATCAGAATAGTTTTTAAATGATTACTTCAGAAATTGAAAGTAACAGAAGTTAAAGTTATTTTAGTAATCACTTCTTAAGCATTTGATAAGAATGAAACATAAAATTTAGCTGCATACAGAATATATTGCATTAATTGAAAAGGGGAAATATATCTTAAATCACAAGTTCTAATTCCCTTTATCATGCAGTAATTTCTGTTGAACATACTTTAAAAATGACACATAATTTTTTTGTTAGTATAAAGGACCCAAGCAAATTATGAATTAAATTAATTTAATTTCATGAGGTTATTTCGTTATGCAAAAAATATTTCCGACTTTGAAAAAATTATTCAACATCCTTAAGGTAGTATTATTTTTAATTTTCATCTCACAGGCTTTCAATATTTGTGATTAAATCCACTGATAAAAGGCAATTTAAATATTTAATTCATCTTAAGCTCAATCTAATCAACTAGCAAAAATTATTATTATTACTATTATATATTATTAAGTTTCTTGTTTACAATGAAATTATAGTTTTTTGCCTTAAAGGCAAACTAACCTTCTTCATTTTTAACTTATTTTGAAAGAAATCACAATATAAATTTTTCTAATTAACACCTCAGGATATTTCGGAACATTTACTAGACAGCGCTTAGGCGCTTTTAATAAAAATGTAAATGTGTACTGATACTAATATATTCAAATGAGAAATAACTAAGTTCAGATAATGCAATGCACTGAATAGATTTAATGCAAATTAAAAGAGTTTATTACCTTTAGATAATTAGTTTTCTTACGATCAATTTATTTTTATGGTCGAATAGGTTGGAAAGTGTATTTCGTGCAATGTGTGTGTGTGATGTATAGTCAAATCTGCAAACTCAAATATCCTTAATTTTGTTCAAAGTATTATTGAAATTACCTTTACTCAATACTTTAATTTAAAGTGAACGTTATTCGCCCGCAGTTAAACGCTTGTTGAAAATAAAGTATAACATAAATGGAAGAATTTTCCATTTATTTTTTATATTATTCCATTTATTATATATTTCCATTTATTTTTCATTTCAAAATTACAGCTGACAATATGCTAAATAAACGAAACGAAATAAATAGACTTGGATAAAAACAAGATGTAAAATATCTCTATAAATTTACTTTATAAAAAAATAGTCAGGATCAGACAAGCGATATGTGTATGAAATATATTTCATCTTCATATTTTACTCTATTACTTACTTCTTACTTTACTTTTCCTAAATTACTTGAAGGTGACAAACTACATTCGGAGCTGTAATTTTGAAAAAGCTTATAAAAGAATATTTTTTGAAGTGAAACTTTTTTGGGATCGAGAGTGAATGAGAAAATGGCCCAGTTTTGCGTAACAGTGAAAAAGCGAAGGGAAGTAGTCTTCCCCCATCCCCCCAAATCGTCGCCATGGTAAGAAGAGAGCCAGAGGAGGAAAAAGGGGAGCGGGGACACCGCGTAACTTGTGTCATATCGGTGAAAAAGTTGGATAATTGTCCACGTCTCCGACTGGTCAACTTGCCCACCTTCTGGAAAAGGGGTCCTTTTCCCCAGACCCAGGAACATTATCAGAGGCGTACCCCTGCGTACTGAGCATTACGATGTAAAAATATTCCCACAACACGGTGCCTTTTGATTTTCTTTATATTTTCCCCATAACGATGTGTTCGGTGTGATATTTCTTTAATTTTCATTGCGCTGAATTATTATTATTTGTCATAATGCCTAAATCAAATGCACAAAGAGGAAAAGAGTTTCGTGAACAAAAAGAAAAGAAAACTAGCAGCAAGTCAGTCGAATACAAAAACAATAATGCAATTCATCAGGGCTAATGCCAAATCTCAGAGTACAAGAGAGAATATCAGATGGGAAAAACAGTGCAAAATACTCTCAATCAGAGTTTAATGACAGACAGAAAAAAATGCAAATTCATCAAGTGCTGCTGCCCAAATCTCCAGAGTACACATGAGAGAATATCGAGCATGGAAAAACATTGCAAAATACTCTCTTAATGCGAGTTAAGGGTTAGGGAGAGAGAGAGAATGCTATTGAG
Organism: Trichonephila inaurata madagascariensis; assembly: GCA_019973955.1. Lineage (NCBI taxonomy): Eukaryota > Metazoa > Arthropoda > Arachnida > Araneae > Nephilidae > Trichonephila > Trichonephila inaurata. The sequence continues at coordinate 13,910 of BMAV01011205.1, forward strand.
ACTCTTTCTTATGACAGCACAGATTAATACGGACTTTGTAACCACCCTGGCCAAAAATAAGCCCCAACAAGTCTAGTGCGTGTTGGAACTGATGCATGTGAATCGATAATAAATTCTATCTTACGTTACAAAAACTATGATTTCCATAAAAATGCGTGACCACTGTAGTCTAGTGGTCAAAGTATCGGATCGTGGCTGGCGTGTCATGAATTCGAGCCGAGTACCACTTAAGACCCGCCGTGTAGAGCGATGTACGTTAAATCTGTTGAAAGCTCAAACGTTCTCCCGTTGTTGTGATGTGGTAGTTAGGAGATGGGGGAGTGCCAGCTAGGTGACGTCCTCATCACTTGACCATGGTTCAAAATTACGAAGTCCGTCGCCAAAAGCCCTCCTGTTGCTGAACAGTGCACCAGAAAATTCACTCAACCATAAAAAGGCTCACAAATATTTTCAAAAGCTATTCGTTGATAATCCTATCAGTCACAGGTTTCGATTTGTGATAGAATATGGTTTAGAGATGATTTGAGAATGCCTGTTTTTTGCTGAGCAGCAAAATATATTACTGGAAACTTTTTTAGAAGACATTAAATAATTTTACAATTGCCGACAAAGTTTAAGTAGAAAAAGTATACCAAATTTATCAAAATATAATAGTTTTGTATATCCAGAAATTCCAGCATATCTTCCTACTTTGGATTTGGTATCAGAAATACTCAATTCACCACGAATACTTTTCGTGGAAATTAGGTGATTGAGACATGTACACTGTCAGTTTGGAATATTAGAGCAAATAATCAACGTTCCGACGTCGCCAAAGAAGTTTCAATTCTATCGCGTGGCCTTCCAATTTTTTTTTCAATATTTAGTGTCGTTTGAGTTAAAATATGCATATAAAATTGTTTTAAGTATATTATTACAAGAAAAAATTACTTAAATTTAATGTTTGGCTAACAATGAAAAATATTGACATATTTTCAAAACATTCTCCTTTTATGAAAAACGCTTCTACAGCAATATTTTGGATATATACAGCTAGGACTTCTACACCGAATCTGAACTTGGTATTTTGGGGAATTCCTATTATTTTCAGAGATACTATCAATCAATCAGAATAATAACTGGTGTTTCCTGTTAAATTTCTTCTATTCTAATATATTAAAATACAAATAAATCCACTCTAAATTAAGTACTTCACAAATCCTACTTCAGACTCTTTGTACAGTAGTCTTAACTAAATAAAGGCAAAATATTATTATTATAGAATTATTTTTCATAAAAGGAAAATGTTTGAAAAATATGTCTTTTTCTACATTTTTTTTAAAAATGCATTTAAATAATTTTCAAAGTTACATTAAATATCAAACAAATTATTCATTTACTCTCACTTGTAAAATCACAATTGTGAACGCAGTCAGTATATTAGACTCTTATACATGATTAATAAGTAATAAAACATTGTTTTGTTTTATTAATAGATTATTTTAAATAATACATTTATCTCACTTTCACAGAATAACAAAACAGAATAATTTTCAGTTTTCAATAATTTAAAAATGATACATTTGAAAATAGTTTAGCACTTATTAATTAATTAATTAATAATGTTTGTAGTTTTATATTTTTAAGTCGCAATGATTATATACGAAGGCGGATTTAACTATTCATTCAGACAAACAAATAAATAATATGAAAAATAATAAAAGGAAAATAAAAATGGAACAAAGCATTGAGCAGATCCATTAACTTTAAAATAATATGGCATCAAATAACTCAGAGAGACAAAAAAAAAATCCTAGAGATAATAAATTCAAGAACGAAATAAAACTAAGTTATTAGCTTTATATTTTATTCAACATACAAATAAACATACTAGAGGACATTAATATGCAAAGTAACAAAGACTAACAATGAAGGAACAAACCGACTGCATTAAGAAATTATGTCGCAAATAATTCTCCATTATTCGAGGTCAAAATCACCTAAAGATATCCAAAGCAATATAATTTTTGAGGTACAGCATTCCATGCCCAGGTCTATAATTTTTAATTCTATCAGAAAGCTCTCCAGATGTAGTTTGTCCCATAGGGTTGCTAATTTATTTATAGGCGAACTGCGCCTGAAAATGTATGAGTCAAGGGCCGGTCCGTAGCATCGTCATAAATTTTCGTTACAGTACCATACACAGTCTCCGAGGAATCTGTTTCGGATAAATTGAAACTGATGTCCTCTCTGGCTGGACATGTTTACTCGGTTGGCGAGTTTGGCGAAACAACGAGCATCCAAAAAAGCAATAGATATACATTTTGAACATACGAGAAGTAGCAAAAGGCAGATTGCGTTTTACAATGCAATATATGTTCTTCTTTCAACTTTAACTCAGAGTTATGTTTTGTAGATTTTCGGGAGATGGCTACAAGAGGGATAAATAACAGAGACGATTCCCATTGAATGTCGTTTATCTTTAAACAGTTAGAATGAAATATGGAATATATAAGGAGATAAACTGCTTCATTACCTTCTCAAACGTACTAAAGTTATGATAAAGATTACCTTCAAATAGCAATTTTTTTATCGGCTTGTTTATTCGCGATTTGAATTATATATTAAAACTAATATTATTATAAAATGTATATGTTTGATTAAGAAATTCCCTTTTTTTTTCTTTTTTTTTTGTCAGTTCAAAAATTGTTTTTAATTTTATTTATATTTTTGATTTTCCTGAATCCTTTTTGACTAACTTCTCCTATATTATGTGGCATCGCTAGCCAAATGATCATGGTTGCTAACTCGTGATCGTAGCTGTTCTCGTAGAATCTTTGATTCCAATCCTGCCACTGAAGATTTACCGTGTATAGGCACTGATGGACTTTAATCTTTTATCGGCAGAGGAAATTTCATTTGCGAAGTGTGGGAGTTTGAAGAAAGAAATGTCACCTCAAGGCCAAAAATTACGTTGGTCTTCTTCATTACTTCTCGTGTTGGTTCAGCGTGTGACGTTAATAATCACTTTTTGTAATCCGTTTTGTCTTATAAATATAACCTCTTTTTTGTTCTTTCTTTTTGTTCTCACAACAACTTGTTTTATTATTTTTATCTTATCTGTATCCCTGAGTTTGAAAGTTTTTAACTATCTACTGAATCTGTAATATCATTCTGCATTCATCCAATAAAGGCTGAACTTCTTTATTTAATACAGTAATCTGGGAAATGGTTCCTAGTAGTATATCTTCAGAACTGTATCATACTTCAAATAATGTTAATACCAAAATAACTAGAGGACATTATTATAAGAACAATCAGATTAATTAAACAAGTTAAGAAAGGAAATAAAATTCCTTAATTGGGCATATTTTTACATTAAAATTGTATTCATAATCTTTTTTAAATATAACACAGATTACACAAATGATAATAACTTCTCAGTTACATAGCTATCAGCTTAAAAAATGCTCATTAAAATAAAAAAAATATTCTTTATGTATTTTATTTCATATATTTTTCTGATTCAGTATGCTTTATTTTCAGAGTCATCTAATGTTTATAAACACTGTTCGCTTGAAGTTATTTTATTAGATTTCTAGATTCTCATAAATCAATACCCTACATATATGTGTGAATCATGGTCAAATAAAGAGGTCCACAAAACCCCAACATGGGGAAATTCATATCTTTATTTATTAAACGTACGTCATCACCCCGAATGTTGTACGGTGGTCCTTGATCTCGGTTATTATTTTCTTACTCAACCAATAGGATCATCGCAATTTTGCGATGAGTTTATCAGTAAGAGTTGTATTTGAAAATGTATTATTTTTATTTGCCATTTGTTGTATATTTTTTATAAAACCCGGCATAATCCTTAAACTTTCCTTTTTATACAGGAATTCCAGTATCATAATGCATTCATTTTATTTTTCATGCATTGCATCACATTTGTGATTTTAAATCAATAAATACTGTATTGATACTGAAAAATTTCACTTTGCTTATTATGGAAACAACTTTTTAAAACAATAAAGACAGAGTGTTTCAATTCATATTCATTACAGGTTTGTACTTAGAAAATTAAAATCTTAGTACATATTACCTCCAAAATATTAAACAATAAATATTTCAAACTAAACTTCAGCACATAAAGTTTTTTTTTTCCTCAATAAGAGTCTTTTTTATAGTAAAAGTTTTCTTTTTAATTTTTCAAGTAAATGATTTTTAAAAGAAACTTAATTAAGATATGTTATCATTTAATCATTCAATGTAAAACTTTTAACACATCATGTTGCTATCATCATAAAAGGCAGAGAATAAGTATTTATCTCAATTTTATATATTTCTATAAATTCAAAAAACCCATTTAAATAAGTGAAATTGTTTTTAAAAAATTTTTAAAGATTATATTTTTTTTACATTTTTACAATTTTAGATTAATGATTAAAACGTTTTCTAAAAAATAGTTGAAAGGTGGTGAAAAACATTTGCTTTCGTTACTAATGGGGATTTGTTTATATTTTTGAAATTTCGTTTTAAGTTTTTTATGTTTCATTAACTCTAAGTAAATTTATTTCCCTCCTAAATTATTTTTGAATTCCTAATTTTGTATTTTTCACAAAGATGAATAAAATTAAGAAGAAATTGATCCGAAAATTTGAAAACCTTTAAATTTATTTATTACCTTTTTCTTCACATGGTGAAATACATGTATGCACGCTATCAATGTAAAAAAATAAAAATGGAATTCACTTTTTTTTCAAGCGAAATGTTTTTCTGACATAATTTTAATTAAAAATTGTAGTTGAAGGAAAAATAATTAAATATTTTAAGCCAGCCTTACAAAATTTCAGATAATTATATTAGTTAGAGTTCAGTGAAAAATGATACTACACTATTTAAACAGCTATAATACTGAAAATAAATAGCATAAATTTCATACAGAACTACATTAAAAAATTTTGCGTAAGTTATAGTTACATTTCTTTTTCTTTCATATATTAATTATTTAAAAGTAAAAATAATTCGGTATACACATGAAAGTTTTAGTTGGAGGAGTCATTACATACTATATTACATGAAGAATCTCGAGATAAAAATAAATAAAAAATCTGTAAACGTTATACATGAATTTAGTTGACCTAGGTTTCGAGTAAATATTCGCTTTCTACTCTCATAAGATAGAATTAGGTAATAATTTATTTACAATAAACTTTCTTAAAGTTATAATATTCTTAGTATAACATTACCACAACTCTATGAGTATAATCAAGGTTTTATGCATATAAAATAGTGTTACTTGATACAATAACTGTTAATTATAATTCGAAATGGGTTCAAATAACACAAATAATTTTTCTCTCCAACTCATTTAAAAATGACTTTTAAAATAAATTTTAGGTTAAATTTCTGACCAGTTATATGTCAATATTCGAATTCTAAACTATTATTAATAAAACAACATTTAGTTTCAAACGAATTAACAGACACAAGGAATGGAAGACATACTTTAATCACGCCATTTTTTCAGAAAGTTGCCAAAATTAAAGTCTGAAATTAGAAGAATGTAGCATCAATAGCGTATGTCTGTTCTTTGTGCAAATCATATCCCACAATCTTTTTTCTATCGCTTTAATACTTTAATTGTATAAGTGAATATATAGTTAACCAGTAATATAAAGAAAAAAAATTAAGTCAATTCCTACTTAGATCAGCAAAGAAAATTTTTATTTTAGCTACTTTTTATTAAATAGTTACAATTAATATAAATATGCATATACATATGACAGAATCATAACATTAAGTGGTAATTAATTTTTATTAATTTTCATTAAAATATCGTATTGTCGTCCAAAACAATCGTGTTTATAAAATTTCAGTTCAATTGAATGTTTTAAAACTTGAGAAAAAACGTTTTCAAGTTTTGACTCAAGTCGCTAAAAGGGTCGCTAAGTCGCCAAAAATGATGTCAACGTGACTGTATTTGTAATTCTTTAAATAATTAGATTTGATTAATTAATTTTTATTAATTATAATTAAATTATTGTATTGTCATCCAAAAAAATCATGTATATGAAATTTCAGCTCAATTGAGCACTTTGAAATGTATTTTATTAACGATTTAAAATTCCACCAAGATAATAATAAATAAATATATAGAGATCGTGATCTAATAGTAGGTATAGAAAAATGGGGATGAAACAGAGAATTTAAATTAATAATAATTAATAAATTCAGTTTATTTAATACTTATAGATACTTAATGCACCCAATTATTTCAAAGCTTATAATGACTCCTGTTTTACGAGTGTCTTTGTTATAAAATAATTTATAGGCAGTTTTAACCATAAATTTGCTTTGTTTTTTAAAAAAAATCACTAATCACTAAATAAATTTATCTTTAGAATTATTTGATTAACGCTAATTCTGCCATTCAGCTTTGAGAACAATAAATTACTATTTTAGTTAATAATATTATGCGATATATTCTCACTTAGCTGAAACATTTTTCCCATGATAAGAATCTTAATTTAATTGAGCTACATTATCGTTGAATTTCAAACTAAAATGCTTTTTATCACCTAACTATCACATATCTTACTATCTAAAATCTCAGTTTAAAAACAACTGAAATTTGAATTGGAGAAGGTTCAAAAAATCGTTCAAAAATACCCATTACTAAAGATAGAATGTTCTAGTAATGCTTCGAATTTTAAGAGTCCTTCGATCCAACTTCGATCAAGTAACGTCTCACAATCGTGACTCACTCTTAAATCTAGCAACAGATAATAATACAGATTATTAGATCGTTATCTACAATTTGCTCCATACCTCGCTCTTGAATATTTTAAAATGGGATTCGGGGGTCTTGGAACATCCAGAAAGTCTGCTGCATTCCTCGATACTCAGTGTCAGTAATCGTTCATCATTTTTGTTCGCGTGCCTGGGCAGTGACTCAAGTGTAATTACTAGGAAGGGTGTTGAATCGGGGACTGTTCTCTGCAGGTTTTTAGGCGAGCCCTGAGCCAACCCATCGGGATGAGTCGGTCGTATAGAGAGACCCCCGCAGCGTAATATATCACAAATGGTGCGAACGCGTGCCCCTTAGACCCATGGGGGATAGTTGAAAAATGAGCATTATTTTTCTTTTTTGCCCTTTCGTGATATATCTTCGTTTGTTTGCTCATTTGTTGCAGTTACAGATTTTGTTAATGTTTAATATAGTGATCTTTCTCACAGTAATGATTTATAAGTCAAACTATTAATAATAATAGATTCGTAGCTTATTTTGGAAGAAAATTGGATTGCTTAGTTTAAATTGTATTTAAATAAGACCAATCCAGTTGTTAAAATAAAAGGGTTTATTAATGAGAAATTCAAACTTTAATGTACTGTAAACAATACATTCTACTATTACTCTATTCAATAGAAACAACACTTAATATATTATATATATATTATATATATATATATATATATATATATATATATATATATATATATATATATATATATATATATATATATATATATATATATATATATAAATTTTTCTCCGGTTATAATTAACATATTATATTTTCATCTTTCGATTTTCAACGGTAAGTGGATTATTGTTTTTATATAATGTTTTCAAAAAAAGTAATTTTATTAATTTTTTTCAGATTTTAAGAACATATAACGAAAGAAGGTTGTATGTGTTAAAATAATACAAATGTGTGCCTCACATAATTTTGAGATCTGTTTCAATTACCAAATTCTCCTATTTTAAATCTAGTTTCTGATCATCATGTAAGAAAGTTATTTCATCCTTGCTTTCACATTGTAATTATTATAAAATTATTAAAACAGAGGCGACTCTCTTCGTCGGACAAACCGGATCCCTGCCCAGGTGGCAAATTTTAAAAGCAGCATTTGTATCAAATTTGAAAAATTTTTTTTTTTGTTACAAAAAATTTTGTACATTTTCTGAAATATTATTGTTTGTAAATTTGGAATTTCATTTAACGTATCTTATTTCCGTATTTTGTACTTTGTATGTTTAATGTCAGTTTTCTTTTATGTTGAAACGAAGTTTTCGAGGCTGGAGTATATGTTAAATCTTAAAATTCATATTTTTACACATCTTTCACAAGTAACTTTCTCCCCATCAGGGTGTGAGATCAAAATGAACATTCTTTCCACCCATATGATGTCCGGTGTCAGCTATCCATAAGGAGACAGGAGTAATACGAGTTTTTGGTAGATACGGAGCTACAGGAGATATTTTATTTTAGTCTTGCCTGTAGTTACTATATGTTAAAATAAGCGTTTGTGATCCTTCTATCAGTAGACTCTATTTTGAAAAAATTGGTTTTCTGAAATGGGAGATTCATTCTCTTACATTTTACTAGGTTTAAACAATCAGTAATTATTATGCCTTTAATTTCGATTTTTTTTTTTTGTATTTTTTAAGACTTAAAATTATATATATATATATATATATATATATATATATATATGCTGCCTTTGTTTGTTCGAAAGAATTATTCAAGTTTTATAGGTGAAAGAGGCGGCATTTTTCATTTTTGTCCGGGGTGGCAAAATTTGCTAGCGCCGGCCTTGATTAAAATGACAAAAGATATCAAATTCTTATGTTGTATCTAGAGAAATTGAGAGAGTATTTATATATAAAAATGTACAAACCAGTCTTGAAGGGGGAAATGGGTAAGATTTTCAGTGTTTCCTACAATAAGTAAAACCACTGTTACTTAGTTGAAGCCAAACTCTCAGATTAATAATCAGAAAAAATTGCCTTTTTCTATAATAAAATATTCTTTCTTCCTAACTGTTTCATACTAATTATATTACAGTTATTTTTCTTTATTTCATTTGTTTTATGAATAAAAATTATCTTTCAAAGAAGCACATTTTTACATTATTCACACCACATAACAATAATACATATTTTTCTGAGTTTTTATATCTATTAACATGAACATCGAAGAAATTGGAAACATTTGATGGGTTGTCGAAACATCCGGAAATAATGCTGCCTTAGTGAAACCTAAGAATTTTATTTAGGATTCTTCAGAAAAATATGTGTTCTAATTCTAGACAAAAATTTTCATGAAGATTTTGAAACATGAACAAATAATGCTTATCATTATAAATATTATTCATGGTGTCTTTTTTCATTCTTATTTACATAGATTTCCGTATTCAGGGGTATTTCGCTTTTTTAATTGTTGTATGGATTTGTCTAATGTTATAAGAACAAGTAATATAAAAAAATTAAGTCAATTCCTACTTAGATCAACAAGGAAACATTTTATTTCAGCTACTTTTTATTAAATAGTTACAATTAATATAAATGTGTATATACAAATGAAAGAATCACAACATTAAGTGGTAATTAAGTTTTTATTAACTATCATTAAAGTATCGTATTGTCATCCAAAACAATCGTGTATATAAAATTTCAGTTGAACTGAATACTTTAAAACGTGAGAAAAAAACATTTTCAAGTTTTGACACAAGTCGCCAAAAATGATGCCAACGTGGCTGTGTATTTGTAATTCTTTAAATAATTAGTTTTAATCAATTAATTTTTATTAATTATAATTAAACTATTGTATTGTCATCCAGAATAATCAGGTATATAAAATTTCAGCTCAATTGAGCGCTTTAAAATGTATTTTATTAACGATTGAAAATTCCACCGAGATAAGTAAATAAATAAATAGAGAGTGTGAGCTAATACTAGGAATTGAATAACTTTGAATAAATGCTTAGAATAAAAGCTAAGTTTTAAAAAATCTAGTTTCATGACAGATATGCAAATGTTACTGAGTACTGTAAAAGGTCTGTCTATGTTAATTGAAATAGATCTCATCGAAACATTTTGAGATGTCCCAACTTCATTTGTAAGATTTTTGGAAATTTTGTTGATAGAATACTTAAATAACTATTAACTCAACTTTATCCCTTAAAATTATTCGCAGTACTTGAAAAAATTGAGGGAAAACTTCTAAACAAGGTTGGTTTTCCTTAAAATACTTATGGTGAATACTGTGTAATTTCATTGTTAAAACTCTGCGCTTAACGACTCTGTTTTAATTTTGAAACCACTTTAGGACAATTTAAACAAAGTGTAATTGTCTCTCTGTTGTTCTTCCCACATAACTTTGTTTCTCAATTTACCATTTCAGAAAATATAATTACTTCATATTTTATTGCCAAAACAACATGGTACTTAACTAGAGCGTTTTGTTGAATACATTTTACAGAGTGCGGAATATTAGAGTAATATTTAAACTTGCAATTATAGTACTGTAGTGAAATATTCTTACATAACTCATTATTTATAATGCTTTTTTAGAGAAGTATAGTCTATTCACAAATAAAAAATATAAATTAATAAATAAAAATACAAAACAATAGATTTAATATTTTTATCAAAAGTAAAAATAAAATATCTAAATAAACTGCTTTATTTTTTTAAAATTGGTTAAACAATAAAAATATATGATTACTGATATTATATTGAAAATTACATTACCAATCTTCCTGATATACCGATGATACCTTTAATATGTAAAGAAGTAAAATTTATCAAAGAATTTTAATGGAAGATTTATTGATTGATTTAAAACACAAATATAGACAAACAGGATAAAATACAGCTTAGATTTTGATCTATTTTTTACATTTAAATTTACTTAAATTATAAGTCAATTTTGTATTTCTAACAGATGATGAAAATATAAATGGTTGGGCTAAGTTTATTTTCTTAATAGTCTCGCTCTAGAAATTTTCATAATGCTTAGTTCTAATTAATTCGTATGATGGGTGGCGTAGATGGTTTGTCAGTGACCTGTGTTTTTGAATGGTTTGTTCGACCCCAGCCTTAGTCGGTGGATTTTCACGATGAAGAAAATCGACAGCTTTCATACTGTATGATTATACGGCATGTCAAAGATCCCTAAAGAGCATGTTTAGCTTGGGTGCTTTAGGCAAAATTAAATTCCTAGTACTATTTTGCGTTGTCAAAGCCCAGATGACTCCTTCTGGGCAAGAGATTGGGCATCAAAATTAAATTGCGTTAATTGGTGTTCCACCTTTTTGAAGCCAGTCTTAAAAGTGATACCAGCTCCCGGGGAATGTAATAGGTCTGCAATGGCAAATACCAATCCGCAGCTCCATTAGAAATAAAAAAATAATAAATATTTTTCATTTAATATAATCATCTTACATAAAAACAATTAAACAACATTTGTATTTATTCTTATTTATTTACTCCACCAAATTATTCCAACTCATGCTTTATTTCTTTGCACTTTAGCTTATTGTATTCTTTAGGAAGAATTCCTATTTAACACAAATATTCGCGTAAAAATATGTAATGTATTTGTTATTAATGAGGTTATTATGGTTATCTTCGATATATATCAAAACTGAAAAGCCAATTTTAACGACAATTTTGAAAAAAATTACAATATACATAACCTTTTTTTTTTACTAAATAAAAATTATCTTTAAAAAAATATAGCACTTTTCAAAAACTTACCAATTTTTTTTTAATGTCATTGAATAAAAGGTGTAATTTTTTTTGATAAAATTATGAAATTAAATCTTATAAATTTGCATTCTTCTTAAAAAGGAAAGAAAATAAATATTTTAATTACTAACACGTAAGATAATTCAATAGTTTAAAAAATACACCTTATATATGCAAACTATTTGCATGTACAAAAAGTACTCAAGCCGGCTCTTATCTAATCTACGCAAAAATAACAAATACCATGCAGGAAAAAATTTCATTGCTCAGACCATTTATCATTCCTATGACAGCTTCCACACATCAAGAAAAGTATTTCTATACTTGTCATTCTAGTAAGCTTGTGCGGCCTTAGATAAATAAGAAATTCATTCATTTTGAATATCAGAATGTCAGCGTGAGTGAAAAAGTTTTCTTCAATCTATAGAGCTAGATATTCTTGAGTTCGTCAACAGAAAATTTTATATAAGAAGTTTTTCATGGCATATCTATGCATTCAAACACAAACACATGAATTAGCACACACATACACAAATATATTCAAATTGAGCCTAATTTTTTGCAGAATAAGAGACCTGATAGCACCTTTTCAGGCGAGCAATGAATATCATGAAACATTGGGGTAACACTTATATTGATAATTTGTACGGTTTATAATTAATCCATTAACTGCCGATTAAAAGTTACGCGATTCACCACCCGTTTTCTACGTAGGCGAGCGTATGTGATGTATTGGGGGGGGGAGGAATAAAGAAGGAAATAATATGAAATAAATAAATCCTTCGCAAACATTGTCAAGGTCCTATTACTGCATTTCAAAGCCTTCAGAATAATTTTATGGTAGCAGTGAGCAGAAAGAATCGTACTTCGGAAAGACGTATATATATGTGTCCAGTTAAATTAATGCTTTGGCTGAACGAGACGTTTATGTACGCCGGTGGCACTTAAAAGGTTAAAGTCATATCGTAGTTTTAGCGTCAAAGTATAATATTATTAAATTCCATTCATTTTTATTGTAAAGGGGGGATGAAAATTATGATTGATTATTGAGTCGCGAATATTGAAAATTTGAGAAGCACTGCGTTAGATTTATCGCGTGTTAATATTGTCTACAGTACAACTATTCTCCCTGTAGGATCTTCCATCGAATCCACAGGTATCACGTACACTAAAAATTTTATGTACGCCCAAAAGAAAAAGTTCACCACGCCTGGTAAGCGAGAAGACCAAGCTACAGGTCCATCATGTTCGATCGGCCATGAGAAATATATAGAATTCAATAAGCTGCATTTGGGGAAGATCTAGTAGTGAGAAGCGTTGTTATATCCTGACAAAATTAACGCAATACCAGGAATCTTCAAGATGATACACGTCAATTATTCATTTTTGCAAATTGCTCAATAACGCATGGGGCCACCGTTTTGCTCTTTTGGTGTCTGTCAGTACATAAATTCAGATTGTGCAATATTTATATTTCAATCGCTGTCTCAACTCAAAACTCAACATTCTCAATTCAAATTTTACTCTTTTCTGCATCGCAGAGTGGAATGTAACCCTATATTCCAAGGTTAATAATGCTTATAAGTGTGTACTATAGCTCCTCTAAGTTACTAAAACCATT
>BMAV01011207.1:0-26904 GCA_019973955.1 Trichonephila inaurata madagascariensis
AAAAACAAAAAAACTACAAAGTATTTAAAAAAAACGAAAAAGAAACTAAATTAACCAATGAAAATCTAAACCATAATATGTTAGTAGTAAAACTTGTTTTTTAAAAAACAAATATTGAAAAAATTTTTTTTATTAGTATGGTCTGTGGTCTGACGGAAAAAGGAAAAAAAGGGAAATTTGAATGGAAAGGGGAGAAGGGCCAAAAAATAGAAAAGATCACTAGGGTACCCTTTTGGGGCCCCTGTTTAAAAAAGACAGTAAACCCCTTGGGAAAGGGAAAAAAAGTACTGGGTCCTCGGGCGTGAACCCGAACTCACCAAAAAGGAGGTGAGCCCCTGAAGGGAACATGCGGGTTGAAAAACCAACGGTGTTAATCGAAAATAAATAAAGTAACATAATCAAAGTATTTAAAGAAATATACGAAAAAGGAACTAAACTAACTCAATACAAAATGTAAACCAAAATATGTTAGTAGTAAAACTAGTTTTTTCATCAAAAAAAACAAAATTTGAACATAGTTCATTTTGTTAGTTTGGTCTGTGGTCTAGACGGGAAAGGAAGAAAAGGAAATTTGAATGGCAAGGAGAAGTGCCGAAAATAGAAAAAAGATCACTAGGGTACCCTGGGTTCGTGAAGCCATGTTTCCCAAAAGACAGAAAACCCCCTTAGGAAGAAAAAAAGATCACTAGGGCCCCCGGGAGCGGGGAAACCCGTCCCTCACCTAAAGAAGTTGACCCCCCTGAGTGAGTGGTGAGGGGTTTGGGGTTTTATGGCGCAAGAGCCGTTTCGGCTATACTGCGCCAAACATTTTTTTAAATGACATAAAATTTTGTAAACAGTAAAAATTTTAAAGACATGAATAAAATATATCTAAAAGCAAATATTTATGAAGATTGTTTTAATATTCATTTAAAAAATTTTATATTTATAAAGAAGCTAGAAAGTGAATTTAAAAAAGGTAAGATTTAAAAGTAATAAATTTTGGTGAGGTTTCCCCACCAAGTCAGATGATAAGTGTATAGTTCATAACAAAATTTTTTAAAAAACAATTACTTCTTTGCTGTTTCTAACTCGGCGGGTTAAAGGGATGTGAATACTCTTCACGTTTCCAAACCTCATCTTCCCGTGTCTTCGGACAAGTAGTATCGATCCTTTTTTTGGGGTTTTTTAAGGTTCTGCCATTTTCGGTGATTCTATCTCCCCATGTCTAACGTTCGTCTTCCTCATCCGTGTTATTTTCCCCCGCGACGATTTTTGGTCTATTGGAAACCATCTTAATTTCTTTTTTTTCCTCATTCTTTTTTTTTTTGTAATTGTTTCTTTTTTTTTCCTTCGATTTTTTTGCATTTTTTAAAATCAGGTATTGTAGAAGATTCAGGGGTGATTGAAACCGGAAGCGGATTGACTGTTGAAAAAACCCAAGATGAACATATTGTTGGTGGGGGAAATACTGCACAATAAGGAATAGGTGGCTGGGGATCTGATTTGAAACCTATTGAAGAGCTGGATGGCAAGGGTGCGCTTGGGTTGAAGAATGATGGGGTAACACAGGTGTGGTTTTAGATTTGGTTTCGGCGGTTCAGAAAATTTTAAAGGGGTGGACATTTTTTTTGGATGTTTTCATCTGCGATGAGCGGATATTTTTGAACATTTTTAGCCTGGGCGTATATTGTAAAGTCTGATGGGGTATTAATTTTCCCTTCTAAATAGGATTTTTTTGTTTTTTTTGATTTCTTGAATTTGTTTTTCGGTTTCCCCTCGGACACATTTTTTGAATCTGAAATGGGGTTCAGAACAATTAATACTTTGGGGGCTCTAGAATGCAATCTGGGGAAGCATGTCCAGCAGATGAAATCTAAAGGCAAAGTCAGTGTCCGGCAGGAAGTTTGCAAATGCCGGGGCCCTCCGGGGTGGTGATATTAAAGTTTAAGGGCCCAAGGGGCCCAATTTTGGAATCCCCAAACCCAAAAAAAGAAGTTTTTTTTAGATACATTTAAAATATATATATAAATATAAAAATACTTAGAAATTTAATTAAATTTCATTTAAAAAATGGAAAAAAATCGAAAATAGTGCATAAAGTTAATTTAAAAAAAAAAAGATTGGGGGGAAAATCCTAAACCAAGCTGACTTTAAAAAAAAGTTTTTTTTTCAATTCTGACATTGTTAAAAGCAGCGATCTCGGTCTTTTTAAAAATTTTTTGGATATTTGCGGTGTAATGAAATGTATATGCCAAAAAATGTTGCATCTTTTCATCTTTCTCCATATCGTATTCGTTTTTTCCCGTCATACATAAAAATGTCTTCGTCATCAGTGTTATATTCCCGGGCGTGCTGGCTTTCTGGGTTTATGTGGAGCCATTTTTTTTTCAATTTCTGGTTTCTTACTTTTGGACGCTTTCTTCTTTTTTTGAATTTTGTTTTACGCTTTTTTGGGAAATTTTTGATGTTTTTAATTTCACTATTGGATGGTAGGGACAGACTCTGGTAAAAGGGAAATAATGTTTGAATTTCAGTTAAAAAAGGGGAGTAAATTTTTTAGAGGTTTAAGGGGCGGGATTCTTTCTAAGGATGTATTTGTGGAAATGTTGGATGAGGAAGCGGTTTTATGGATGAAGAGGCTCTATTGGGGTGATCGTTTTATTGGTTTGCAACTACGGCATCAACACAGGTTTGGGGGCTGGGCTGTGACACTGCTTTTTAAAAAAAGGGAAAGGTTTTTTTGTTTAGTTGAGGAAAATGATTTAGAAATAACGGTTGGATATTAATGTATTCATTTTGGTAGGGATAAAAAATGGCTGGAGTAATTTTAATGGTGGGCTTTTTTTTTTGTATTTTTCATCTGTTTGGGTGGTTTTTTACAATTGAGGGGGTTTTGTAGCTTGAGCATATGTTGGGTTAACTGAGGGAAATATTTTTTTTAAATAGGATATGTTTTACTGGTTTTTAAATTTTCCCGGATCTGTTTTTTTAATTTCCATTTTTGGGGATAGTTTTGAATTTGATGGATGGGTTTCTGCCCCAATTGAAAATTTCGGCTCAGTGACAATCCCTGGAACATGTCAGTGGATGCCATCTAGACAAGTCTTTACGGCAGGGGAGAATGTCCCAAAACCCCGGCATTGCAGCGCAAAGGGTTTGGTATATAAAGGGCGGATCTTACGTTTAAATAACCTGCTTTTTGAAAACGGAAGTTTGGGGCTATTGAATGTTGAATTAAATGTTTTTTGGGATAATAACGTATCTTTTCAGGTAATTCTTTAACCTTGGGAACCCCCGGGTCAGCTTCGAAATTTCTTTTTCTGAAACGGACAAAAATCTGGCCGAACAACACCTCGACAAAATTAAGTGAATTATGAGGTTTTATTTTGGGGGCAGTCTAAATTTTTTTGGTCAAAAAAATTTTTCTGAAAAAACTGATGCTTTTTCAATGGAAAGCCCGGATCGAAACAACACCTTTCGGATCCCCCCTTTCCCCAAAAATTTTCGTGCTGGAATTCCCGAGACACATTTTTGGGGCGAAAAATAAAGAAAACGTGTTTTTGAAATACGTCAATGGTATGGTTGGGTAAAACAAGGCCCCCGGAAGAACGGGGACCCCTAAAAACCCTATACCACTTCCCGGGGTCCTCCACCCACCACGGGGTCCAAAAAGGGGGAGGCAGTGTGCCGGCCCGCTGGCCAAAACCAGGCACGGCGCCCCAAGACCAGAATATGGTACAGTCGGGGTGGGGGACCCCACGGAAAACCCCACCCCCCTTATCTGCAGCACAAACCCCAAGCAGTGTCTCTTCAGGGGACACCGAAGAAGCTACCACCGATTGACGGGAGCGGGCTCCTCCGCCCCCCGTCTACAGTGAAGCGTGGGCAAAAGGGACGCAGAGGTATCCCCAGGCCCCAACCTCCTCCCTAAAAGGGGTGGGCAAAGGGGAAAAAAAGGTCCCCAGAACACCATTTTCCCCCTTTCGGGACGCCGCCCCGGCAAAGCTCGGGAAAACCAACGTTGTTAGTCGAAAACAAATAAAAATAACATAATCCAAGTAGTAAAAGTATACGAAAAAAAATAAATTAACCTAATACTAAATGTAAACCATAATATGTTAGTAGTAAAACGTATGTTTTTTTCATCAGAAAAACAATTTGAACAAAAGTTCATTTATTGTAGATTGGTCTGTGGTCTAGACGGGAAGAAGAAAGAAAAGGAAATTTGGTGTAGCAGGAGAAAGGGCCGAAAATAGAGAAAAGATCACTAGAGGGTACCCTGGGTTCATTGAAGCCCATGTTTGCCAAAGACGAAACTAAGCATAGGAAGAGGAAAAAGATCACTTACAAGGTACCTCGGGAGCGTGAAACCTTGAACTCACCTAAAGGTGAGCCCTGAGGCACACTTTTTATTGATTTAAAATGAGAGTGTTCTTTACTTTTGTTAATTCTTTTGCTCCAACTAATATATATATATATATATATATATATATATATATATATATATATATATATATATATATATATATATATATATATATATATACTATATATATATATAACTTAATTTATAGATACAAATTACTTTTGTGACATTTACATTTTCTAATGAAACTGGCAAAAACCTCTGTATTTTCTTTTAAAATTTGTACCACCGGTAGTAAAACCGACCAATCTCGGTATTAAGATCTAAAAATATCGAGAATACCATTATTGAGAACTTTGTGTTTGTGTGTGGTCTGATATTGCAATCCCTAAAATAAGTGTTAAATTTTTAAATACTGAACTGACTTCGTTAGTTTCTTCATGGCTTATTCAGGTTTTTTGTTGTCAGTTTTTCAGGCTGCTTCCATTCTGCTCAATAGGGTGTCCTTTGATTTGGAAATTTTTCTTCTATTGACACAACAGTCCTGGGTGGGCCAAGAACTTCTGTGAAAAACCCTCCTTCTTTTTAAAAACAATGTTTCTTTTTCGATTCCTACTATTAATTCACTATCTCCCTATTTCTTGTTAAAATTTTCATTGGTTAATAACAATAAATTTTAAAGAGCTCGACTGAACTGAGATTTTATATACGCGATTATTTTGAATGACAATACGGTAATTTAAATATAATGAATAAAAATTACTTCAAATAATTAGTTTTAAGAATTACAGGCACAGTTACGTTGGCATCATTTTTGATGACTTAGCGACCATTTTGGCGACGTGTTGAAACTTTAAAAGTTTTTTTCCTCACATTTTAATGCACTCATTTGAGCTGAAAATTTCTATTCACGATTGCTTTGACTGACAATACGATAATTTAATTATAATTCATTAAAATTAATTGAATGGAAATAATTATAGAAAAGAATTACAGATACATTCACGTTGGCTACAACGCTTTGGCTTGAGTGGTGATTTTTTGGTTTTATTGGCGAAAGAGCCGATTTCGGCTATACTGCGCCAAACATTTTGTTTAATTTCCATAAAAGATTTTTTTTTTTTTTTTTTTTTTAAAAAGTTAAAAATTTACATTAAAGATATAAGTTATATTTAAGCATGAAAATTCATTAAAAGTTTTAAAATTCATATTTGGTATTACATTTTATTAAAAGTTAAAGGGTGAGGCTACATTACGGTGTCGCATTTACTCCTAACATGTCAAGCAAGATCTTAAAATAACGGATAAATTTAAAACAAAGAAAGGTATAAAAGTAAGAAATTAATACACTTGACAAGAAATGTAAAATTTTGTATTATAATACAATTAAGTATGTTGTAAAATGTTTAAAAGTTTGGTATTTTTTTTTTAATTCCGACTTTTTCTGTTACGGGTTGGAGTCAACAAACGATTGTATTCTTCACACGTTTTCAACCTTCAGTCTCCCACCATTCATCCGTAAAGTCCTTTTTATATTTCCTAAGGAGTTATTTTTCTTTGGTGATTTCCCACCTCTTCTTCAACATCGTATACAAGCATGTCCTCGTCTGATAATTCCACCAACTATGGGTGTGCTTTTTGAGTTTTGTGAGAGGCGTCAATTTTATGTCCTATTTTCCAGGGAGGTAGGCTTCTTTTAGGACGTCTTTTCTTGCGATTTTGAAGTTTGTTTTGCATTCTGGGATGGAAAGGTATGGTATTGGATACAAGAGGTTTCAGTTTCAACAGCAGGACATGTTTTTGGTTGGTAAAGGGGTGTAAACATTGATACAGTGGTTGAAGGGGTGCTTTATTAGATGGAGAAAATGCAGTAGATGTAGATAAACTGTGTGGAATGTGGTAGGTGTAGTGTCTATTAAAAGGAACAGATAGTTGAAATTCACTGATGACGATGTAACTGTGACAGAAGATGTGTGGGTGGCAAGAGGTTCGCTTGAGTTGTGGTTGATGATTTGTTAACTACAGGAATTTTGGAAGATATTGTTAGCTTTGGAATGGACACTAAAGGTTTTTAAGGTAGGTTTTAAAGAGCGGACATACTATTTTCATGTCTTTTCCTCAGTTTTGGGTTGTTGTGGTTACAGATGAGGGGTTTTGACAGCTTGTGCGTATTTTGCAGGACAACTGTGGAGCTAGTATTAATTTTCCGTGCTTCTGCATATGAAATATTTCCTATTTGTTTTAATTGCTTGGATTTCTTTTCTGTTTTTCCATTTTAGGCATAATTTTGAGTCTGATGAATGGGACTGGAGCCAATTAACATTTTATGGCTCCAGAGTACAATCCGTGGAAGAATACTTAACGGATGCACATCTAGAAACATGTTAACTGACCGCGAAGCAAGAGGTTTGGGAGTGACCGAACTCGCACTTAAAACAACACCAGAGGGTTCGGTAATGTATGGACGTATTTTATAGTTGAGGTAGCAGCTTTTATTGTTGTCCGGTAAGTTTGGGCTATTGAAAGAAGTTAAAATTAAGTGTTTGGACTGGAATAAGTGTTGAGTCTTTTTTAATTGATTCTTCTGACCTGAATAACACCCTGATTGGAGAATCCCTCAAAGGATTTCCGTATGCGGTGAAGTCCAACAGAGTCAGGTTCAGAAACTCTTTATTACGACGAATTCAGGGTTTTATGCGGACTTATTATTTTTGGTTTCATTAAGAAATATTGATTTCGCGAGAAGAAATGACTTTTGTTTGTAACGCGGACGTAGTTTCTATTAGGAGATCTCGGATCGTAAACGTTTACTGACTTCGGTTCGCCACCAATTCCAATCAGTGCTTATGAATAGCAAATGGCGATTTTTATACATATCATTGTTTTGGTAAGGATAAAATTAAAATCGTGTAATTTTTGGCAGTTTCATTGACGTTAGGTTTGTTGGGTATGCAGAGGCCTTTACCCGGGCGCAACGTGGATCATAACAACGCGTACCCGCTTCATCCTGGCGTGCCTCCACCCACCACGGAGTCAGTCCAACAGGGAGGCAGCCTGCCGGTCATCGGCCAAAAACCAGGCTGGCGCTTTTCGTTGCACTTTAGAACATAATTGATACAGTCCGGGTGAGGATCAACGGGTAAACCCGGCACCCCTTATCTGCAGCACTAACCTACAGCAGTGTCTCTTCGGGGATACCGAGAAAGGTACTTTACCAGCCGATTGACAGGAGCGGAGAAACACTCTGCCACCGCTACCACGGTGAAGGCGTGGGCCAGAACACCAGAGGTATCCTAGGCCGCAACCTCCTCCATACTGGAGAAGCGTGGGCAAAGGGGAACACCAAGGTCCCAGAACACCATTTTCCCCTTACGGGACGCCGCACACACGGCAGGCTTATGCGGAGTTGAAAAAGCAACGGTGTTAATCGAAAATAAATAAAGCAAAATAATCAAAAGTACTTAAGTAATATACGAAAAAGAAAGCTAAATTAACGCAATACAAATGTAAACCATATGTTAGTAATAAAAAGAAAGTTTTTCAACAGAAAAACAAATTTTGAACAAAAGTTCATTTTGTAAAAGATTGGTCTGTGGTCTAGGGCAGGGAAGAAAAAGGGATATTATTTGAATGGCAAGGAGAAGGGGCCAAAGAAAAATGAAAGATCACTAGGGTATCCTGGGTTTAAGTAGAAGCCCTTGTTTGCAAGGCAGTTTTAGTGACTTGAGTCAAAACTTTAAAACATGAAAAATCTTTAAAGCATCAGTTCAACTGGTAGTGATTTTGGAGTTTTATGGCGCAAACCCAAATTGCTATACTGCGCCAAACATTTTTAAAAATTTTAAAAACATTTATTTTTAAAAATATTGAGGGCCCGTTTTAAAATTTAAAAATTTAAAACCCGCATGACTCGTTTTCAAGAAAAAAAATAAAAAAAAAAAACAAACAAGATCAAAAAGAAAAAGCTTTAAAAAGACTAATGAAAAGTTTTAGTTTAAAATATTTAAGCAGTTCATTTAATTTTTATTAATTCCCCTTTTTTTAAACCGTTGGGGTTAACGCGCGTATATATTTGTCGGATTGTTTCTTTATATTCAAAATTTTATCCGTAGGATCTGGCTCAAGGTTCTTCCTCCCGTCATACATAAGATGTCTTCGTCATCAGTAGTATACCCGGGTGTGGCTTTTTGGGTTTATTGGAGCCATTTTTTATTTCTGGTTTCTTTCTTTTGGGCGTTTTTTTCTTCTTGAATTTCGTTTTACATTTTTTTGGGGTTTCTGATTTTTTGAATGTTTACTATTGGATGTAGTAGGGATAGATTCAAGGGAACTAATGGTTGAATTTATTTAAAAAGTGATAAATTTATTAGGGGTTGCAAGAGGGGGGGGTTTCAGTTTCTAAAGATGTATTTGTAGTGGAAGGGGATTGGCTGAGGAAGCGGATATTATGGATGAAGATGGTTCAATAGGTGTGATCGTTTTATTGGTTGCGGTAACCACGGCATCAGATACAGGGGTTGGTGGCTGAGGCTGTGACACTGCTGTTGCAATTAAAGATGTAGAAGGCAGTAGTTGTGCTTGAGTTGAGGAGGAGTGAGTGAGTGAGAGTAGGGTTTTATGGCGCAAGAGCCAATCTAGGCTATACTGCGCCAAACATTTGTTAAAATAAAATTTATAAACATTTGAAATTTTAAAATATTTAAAATTAATGACAATACAGTTCTAAAAAGTTAAAATTTCTAATCACATAAAACGTTTTCAAGTAATTAAAAAGAAGAAAATTTGGTGGGAGTTCCCCACCAAGTCAGACTTCATATATTAAAATAAAAAACAATTAGAAAAGAATGAATGTGAGGTGAGTGATTGTATTTTCTGGCGCAAGAGCCGATTTCGGCTATACTGCATAAACATTTATTTTAAATGACACAAAATTTTAGGAGATGAGTTAAAATTTTAAAATGATATGCACAAGGTATATCTAAAAGCAAAATATTCATGAAGATTGTTTTAAAATTCATTTAAAAAATTTTATATTATAAAGAAGCTTAAAAGCTAAATTATAAACAGTTTTAAAAGTAAAAAAGTTAATAAATTTTGGTGAGGATTTCCCCACCAAATCACGAATTACACGCTTATCATCTGTGTAACAAAATACTTTAAAAAGAAAAGTAAAATACTATTTGCCGTTTTTAATACGGCTTGGAGTTAACGTGTGTGAATACTCTTCACGTTTCCAAGCCTCATCTTTCCAATAGTCTTCCGACAAGAAGTATCTGTCCTTTTTTGATTTTTCCAAAGTTTTGCCATTTTCCGGTGATTCTATCTCTTCTCCCATGTCGTATACGATCATGTCTTCCTCATCTTATTGATTTATATTCCATATGTGGCGATTTTTGAAGGGAATACTTATTATTGGAGCCATCTTAATTTCTATTTTGCTTCATTCATTTTTTAGTAGTTCTTTTCTTTTCTTTTTTCTTGCACGAGGATTTTTGCATTTTCTTAAAATCGGGTACTGTAGAAGATTCAGAGGGGGGTTTTGAAGCTTGAGATACAGGGGATGTAACACTAGAAGGTATACTATTGGATGTGGTAGTTTCTAGAGCAGAGGGATGCGTTTCATTTGATAAGGCAGTAAGCATTGTTTTTGTAGATGTAATTAAACTATTAGATGTAGAGGAAGTAGTAACAACAAAGAGGAACAGGTGCTTGGTTGAGATTCTGATGATGCTTAGCAGCCGCAGGTTTGTACGGATGGCACGAGTTGTGCCTGAGTTGATGTAGATGATTTGGTAATTGTAGGAATTTTAGAAGGCATTATTTTCGGAACAGATGTTAAAGGTTGTAGTAGTTTTAAAGGTGGACATACTATTTTTGTAATATTTTCATCGGTTTGGGTTGTTGTGGTTACAGTTGAGGGTTTAGTAGCTTGAGCGTATGTTTGAGATATTTGTGGGACTATTAATTTTCGGGCTTCAGGATACGAGATATTTTTATTGGTTTTGATTGCTTGAATTTCTTTTTCAGTTCTCCACTTGGGGCAGAGTTTTGAATCAGCGGAATGGGCGAGAGCGGATTATACATTTCAGCTCTAGAATGCAATCACCAGTGGAAGCATGTCCCACAGATGCACACATCTAGAGAAACAAATGAGACCAACCCGCGGCAGGAAGTTTGTAGTGACCAGACATCCCAGCATTTGAAACAGCAGAGGGTTCGGTATGTGGAACGGATTTTACAATTTAACCGGCTTTTTATGGTGTTTGGTAGATTCGGAATTGTCGTAGTATTAAATGTTTTGTAGGAATAATTGAAGAATCTTTTTTTATAGTAATTCTTCTGACCTGAATCACACCCTGATCAGAGAACCCATCAAGGATTTCTGCTTCAGGAGTGCTCAACGTCAGGTTCAGAAATGACACCGCGTGAAGTATTTAGTGATTTGTGAGGACTTATTATTAGAGGAGAATCGAGAAAAGATTTGGCAAGTAAAAAAGACTTCGTTTGTAGAGCAGAGTTTGTTTCAACTAGTAAATCACCGGATCGCAAACGTTTTACTGATTTAGGTTCGCCACCTATTCCAATTAGTGCTTTGTGAATAGCAAATGGCGACTTTATCATAGTATTGTTTGGCAGTGATAAAATCAAGAATCGTGAATGTTTAGAAATTTCATCGACGTTAGGTTTTTTGGGTAAAATAAGGCCTTTACCCGGGCACAGCTGTATTGGATCCATAATAACGCGTATACCACTTCATCCTGGCGTGCCTCCACCCACCACGGAGTCCAACAAGGGAGGCAGTGTGCCGGTCAACTGGCAAAAAACCAGGCACGGCGCTTACCTGGAGTACGCAGAATATAATTGATACAGTCCAGGTGAGGATCAACGGGTGAACACCCTTATCTGCAGCACTAACCCCTGGCAGTGTCTCTTCGGGGATACCGAAGAGAGGTACTACCAGCCGATTGACAGGGGCGAATGCACTCCTGCCACCCGTCTACAGTGAAGGCGTGGGCCGAGGGAACGCAGAGGTATCCCCAGGCCACTAACCTCTCCTCCACCCATATTGGAGGTGTGGGCAAAGGGAACGCAAAAGGATCCCCAGAACACCATTTTTCCTTACGGGACGCCGCACACGGCGGCAAACATGCGAAGGTCGGAAAGTGAGTGGTAGTGAATGTAGGGTTTTTATCGGCGCAAGAGCCAATTTTGGCTATACTGCGCCAAACATTTGTTAAAACATTAAAACAGACAGAATATGTAAAAGCATTAATAATACAGTTTTAAAAAGATAAAATTTCAAATAACGTATAAAACAGTCATCAAGTAATAAAAGCAAACAAAATTTGGTGCGGGGGTTTTCCCACCACACAAAACAGACAGTATCTTAAAATAAAAGTATGGATAAAAATCAAACTTTGTTTAGTAAAAAAGTTTGTCTTAAACAATCTATTTTAGTAAAAATTAGTTGTTTCCTTTCTAAAACGTGTTGGAGGTATCGCTCTCAAATAAGGCTCAGTTTGTTCCTATAGCATTCTCTCGCGACAAATTTATCATCAGGATTCGTTTCGATATCATTTGTCACGTCATACACAATCATGTCTTCCTCATCCGTTGTATATTCTACGTTTGAGGATTTTCGAGGCTTATGTTGATCCATTTTAATATCTATTACAGTCTTAAGAAGTTCTTTTTTTCTTTTTCTGTCCCGAAGTTTTCTTTCTTTTTTTGAATTCTGTGTTTTGTTGAGCCAGAAGGGGTTGATTATTAGGTGGACGAGGGAAGCGGATATGGTTGATGAAGGTTTAAGAGGGGTGAATATATTGTTGCTGGAAAAGTGCGTTATTAGGTGTAGGAAGTAGGTGATTGAGGATCGAGACTAAATTATTAGATGAGGTGGGAGTAGTATCTATTACAGAAATGGGAGGTTGAGATTCTGATGGCGATGTAATTGTAACAGAAGATGTGGATGGTAAGAGTGTTGCTACCTGGGTTGAGGTGTAAGGATTTAACAACTGCAACGACCGAGGGAGGATATAACGGAGCTTCGGAACGGATACAAAAAGGTTTTAAAAGTTTCAATGAAGGTGGGCAAACTATTTTGGTAATATTTTCATCTGTTTGCGTTGTAGTGGTAACAGTAGAGGGTTTGGTAACCCTGAGCGTAAGATTGAGGTAATTGTGGAGCTATTAGTTTTCGTGCTTCTACATATGGGTATATTTCTATTAGTTTTGTGTAACCTGTATTTCTTTTTCAGTTTTCCATTTTGAGCATAACTTTGAATTTGATGGGTGGGGCTCGGTACAATTAAAACATTTCGGCTCCTGAAGTACAATCGTGGAAGAATGTTAACGGATGCACATCTAGAGAGCATGTTAATCAAACCACGGCAGGCAGTTTAAGAATTCTGCCCGAACCTCTGGCACTTGTAACAGCGCAGAGGATTCGGTGTTATATAGGGACGGATTTTACAATTTAAATAACCAGCTTTTATTGTAGTTGGCGGTTTTTGGGCTATTGAACGTTAAAATTAAGTGTTTTAGTGGGTATAATGTGGGTATCTTTTCTTTTAAAGTGATTCTTCTGACTTGCACTACACTTACAGTCTGAAAATCCGTCTAGTATTTTCAGCCTCCAGAAGTGTAGCACAAGTCAGGTTCTGAAATACACCTCGACTGGAATTCAGAGAGATCTATGGGGAGTTACTAGGAGGGGAGAGTCAAGAAGGTTTTAGCAGATAAATAGGACTTGGACTGAAAAGCAGAATTAGTTTCAACAAGTAAATCGCCAGATTTCATTTTTAACTGATTTCGGCTCACCAATTGCTTGAAGAGCTTTGAAAATAACAAAAGAGGAGATTTACAAGGACATTTCATTTGTTAGGCAAAGACAGTATGAAAGAAACGTGTATTTTTAGCAATATCATCAATGGTAGAGATTGTGGGTAATACAAGGCCTTTACCCAGGCACAGCAGCTTGGGATCCACTTGAGCAGCGTATACCATTTCATCCTGGCGTGCCTCCACACCCAGCACGAGTCAGCAAAAGGGGAGGCAGTGTGCCGGTCCAACTGGCCAAAACCAGGCACGGCGCTTACCTGGGTACACACCCAGAACATAGTGATACAGTCCAGGGTGAGGATCCAACGGGTAAACCCGGCACCCCTTATCTCTGCAGCACTAACCTACAGCAGTGTCTCTTCGGGGATACCGAAGAGAGGTACTACCAGCCGGTCCAGGCAGGAGCGGGCTCACTCCCTGCCACCCGTCTACAGTGGCGTGGGCCAAAGGGAACAGAGGTATCCCCTAGGCCACTAACCTCCTCCATGCCACTACAGGCGTGGGCAAAGGGAACGCAAAGGATCCCCAGAAACACCATTTTTCCCCTTACGGGACGCCGCACACGGCAAACATGCGGAGTCGGAAAACCAACGTTGTTAGTTAAAACAAATAAGTAACACAATCAAAGTATTTAAAAAGAAATATACGAAAAAGGAACTATAACTCAATATAAAATGTAAACCATAATATGTTATTAGTAAAACGTAAATTTTTCATCAGAAAAAACAAAATTTGAACATAGTTCATTTTTTACTATAGGTCTGTGGTCTAGACGGGAAAAAGAAGAAAAGGGAAATTTGAATGGCAAGAAGAAGGGCCGAAAATAGAGAAAGATCACTAGGGTACCTGGGTTCATTGACATATTTTACCAAAAGACAGTAAAACCCCTTAGGAAGAAGAAAAAAAAGATCTTCCGGGGTACACTCAGGGCGTGAAACCCGGAAACTCACCTAAGGAGGTGAGCCCCCTGAGGGATGCGGGTCAGAGAAAAACCAACGTTGTTAATCAAAACAAATAAAGTAACATAATCAAAGTATTTAAATAATAAATATACGAAAAAGGAACTAAACTAACTCAATACAAAATGTAAACCATAATATGTTAGTATTAGTAAAACGTAAGTTTTTCATCAGAAAAAACAAAATTTGAACATAGTTCATTTTGTTAAGATGGTCTGTGGTCTAGACGGGAAAGGAAGAAAGGGAAATTTGAATGGCAGGGAAGGGCCGAAAATAGAAAGATCACTAGGGTACCCTGGGTTTCGTGAAGCCCATGTTTACCAAAGACGGTAAAACCCCTTAGGAAGAGAAAAAAAGATCACTAGGGCACCTCGGGGAGCGTGAAACCCGTACTCACCTAAGAAGGTGAGCCCCCTGAGGGAAAAAGGAGAATGAAACAATTTTTGTTTAATACAAAGTCGGGCAATACATGTTGCAAATTGGTTTTACTTGTCCTGAATCCGGGTTGGCGAAATTGTTAGCTTGCGTGTATATATATGCTTGAGGATCGTTTAAAACATTTTTGACTGTAGGCCAGATCACTCTGGATACATTCAAGTTTTCCTCCACGTCATATACGAGCATGTCTTCGTCATCGGTAGTAAACTCCTCGATTGCTGGTTTCTGGGTTTTATGTGGAGCCATTTTTTATTTCAATTTCTGGTTTCTGTATTTTTTGGTCGTTTCCTTCTATTTCTTGAATTTCGTTTTATATTTTTTTTGGATTTCTGATGTATTCGAACGTTCACTATTGGATGTAATTTGGGGACGAACTCTGAAGTAAGGAACTGTAGCTGAATTTCAGGTAAAGTACAGTAAATTTATTATAGGTTGTAGAGGGTGTGTGTTTCAGTTTCTAAAGATGTATTTACTGCAGTGGAAAGTGAGTTGGATGAGGAAGTGGATATTATGGATGAAGATGGTTCAATAGGGGTGATCGTTTTATTGGTTGCAGTGACACGGCATCGAACCCACAGGGTTGGTGGCTGAGGCTGTGACACTACTGGTACGATGTGATAGTAGAAGGCAGTAGTTGTGCTTGAGTTGAGGAGGAGGATTTAGATATAACAGTTGTGGATATTAATGTGTTGTTTTGGGATGGATAAAAGTGGCTGGAGTAATTTTAATGGTGGACAATTTACTTTTGTGATATTTTCATCTGTTTGGGTGGAATTGTTTACAATTGAGGGTTTTGTAGCCTGGGCATAGGTTTGGACTAACTGTGGTACTATTAGTTTTCGGGCTTCTACATATGATATATTTTGTAGTTTAATTTCCTGAATTTGCTTTCGTTTTCCACTTTGGGCATAGTTTTGAATCAGCGGTATGGGGTAGAGAGCAGTTAATACATTTAGGCTCTAGACTGCAATCTGTGGAAGTATGTCCAACAGATGCACATCTAGAGCAAGTAAGTTGTCCGCGGCAGGAAGTTTGTGAATGTCCGAACCTCTGGCACTTAAAACAGCGCAGAGGATTCGGTATGTATGGGCGTATTTTACAGTTGA
The DNA here is from genome assembly GCA_019973955.1 of Trichonephila inaurata madagascariensis. Lineage (NCBI taxonomy): Eukaryota > Metazoa > Arthropoda > Arachnida > Araneae > Nephilidae > Trichonephila > Trichonephila inaurata. Next base: position 15,693 of record BMAV01011207.1, read on the forward strand.
GATATCCGGCTTTTATTGTAGATGGGAGTTTGGGTTATTAAAAGGTAAGAATTAAATGCTTTGTCGGAAGAACTGTTGAATCTTTTTTTATGGTAATTCTTCTGACTTGGATGCACCTGATCAGAGAGAATCCTTCGAGAGTATCTCTGACTCGGGAGTATTCAACAAGTCAGTTTCTGATATGACACCTGCGGAAGAGTTTAGAATCTGTGCGGAGTTACACTTAATGACGAGTTTAAAGGGTTTGCTTGAGGGAGGGAAGGATTTTTGTTTGAACAGCGGAGTTTGTTTCAATGGTAGATCCCCGGAGACGTAATCGTTTTACGGACTTCCGGTTCTCCACCTATTCCTATCAGGGCTTTTTGTATTGCGAAAGGCGATTTAAGAAGACATTTCATTATTTCAGAAGTGACAGTATTAATAAAAATCTGGCAGTCGTTGGAAACTTTGTCAATGTTGAGGAAGTGGGTAATACGAGGCCTTTACCCGAGGCACAGCAGTATTGGATCATAACAACGCGTATTCCACTTCATCCTGGCGTGCCTCCACCCACCACGAGTCAACAAGGGAGGCAGTGTGCCCGGTCAACTGGCAGAACCAGGCACGGCGCTTACCTAGAGTACCAGAAGATAGTGATACAGTCCAGGGTGAGGATCCAACGGGTAAACCCGACACCCCTTATCTGCAGCACTAACCCTACAACAGTGTGTCTCTTCGGGGACACCGAAGAGAGAGGTACTACCAGCCGATTGACAGGGCAGGAAACCACTCACACACTAGGCTCTGCTACAGTGAAGCGTGGGCCAAAGGGAACACCAGGTAGCGTATGAGGCACTAACCTCCTCCATACTGGAGAAGCGTGGGCAAAGGAACGCAAAAGGATCCCCAGAACACCATTTTTCCCCTTACGGGACGCGCCGCACACAGCAAACATGCGGGTTGAAAAAACAACAGTGTTAATCGAAAATAAATAAAGCAACATAATCAAAAAATTTAAAAATATACGAAAAAGGAACTAAACTAACACAATACAAATGTAAACCATAATATGTTAGTAATAAAAAGAGTTTCATTAGAAAAAAACAAATTTTTGGTATAGTTCATTTTGTAACTTAGGTCTGTGGTCTAGACGGGAAAAGAAAAGGGAAATTTGAATGGCAAAAGAAGAAGGGCCGAAAATAGAGAAAGATCACTAGGGTATCCTGGGTTCGTGAAGCCCATGTTTACCAAAGACAGTAAAACCCCTTAGGAAGAAAAAGATCACTAGGGCACCTCGGGCGTGAAACCCGTACTCACCTAAAGAAGGTGAGCCCCTGAGGGTGAGGAGTTGAGGAGGGAGGAAGTTTAGATATAGCAGTTGTGGATATTAATGTATTTGTTTTAGGGATGGATAAAAGTGGCTGGAGTAATTTTAATGGTGGACATTTTACTTTTGTGATATTTTCATCTGTTTGGGTGGAATTGTTTACAATTGAGGGTTTTGTAGCCTGGGCATAGGTTTGGACTAACTGTGGTACTATTAGTTTTCGGGCTTCTACATATGATATATTTTTATTAGTTTTGATTTCCTAGCAGATTTGCTTTCGTTTTTCCACTTTGGGCATAGTTTTGAATCAGCAGTATGGGGTTGAGAGCAGTTAATACATTTAGGCTCTAGACTGCAATCTGTGGAAGCATGTCCAACAGATGCACATCTAGAGCAAGTAAGTTGTCCGCGGCAGGAAGTTTGTGAATGTCCGAACCTCTGGCACTTAAAACAGCGCAGAGGATTCGGTATGTAGGGACGAATCTTACAGTTTAAGTAACCTGCTTTTATTGTAGACGGAAGTTTAGGGTTATTAAATGATAGTGATGCAAATGTTTTTGTAGGAATTGTGTATTATCTTTTTATAGTATTAATTCTTTAGGCCTGAATCTACCCTGATCAGAGGGGAACCAATCAAGGATTTCCGTTTTCAGGGTGCTCAACAAGTCAGGTTCAGAAATGACACACTCGAGGTATTAAGTGATTTGAGGACTTATTGTTACAAGGAGAATCAAGAAAAGATTTGGCTAGTAAAAGACTTTGTTTGGAGAGCAGAGCTTGTTTCAATTAATAAATCCTGCCGGATCTTAAACGTTTTACTGCCTTAGGTTCGCCACCTATTCCAGTGGTATAGCGCATGTGAATAGCAAATGGCGATTTTTACACATATCATTGTTTGGCAAGGATAAAATTAAAATCGTGAATTTTTGGCAGTTTCATCGACGTTAGGTTTTGTTACTTGGGTAATACGGGCCTTTACCCGGGCACAGCAGTATTGGATCATAACAACGCGTATACCACTTCATCCTGGCGTGCCTCCACCCACCACGGAGTACAACAAGGGAGGCGGTGTGCCAGTCAACTGTGGCAAAAACCAGGCACGGCACGCTTGCAGGTACACCCAGAAGATAGTGCACAGTCAGGGTGAGGATCCAACGGGTAAACCCGACACCCTTATCTGCGGCACTAACCCCTGCAGTGTGCTTCGGGGATACCGAAGAGGTACTAACAGCCGATTGACAGGAGCGGGCTCACTCACCGCCACCCGTCTACAGTGAAAGCGTGGGCCAAAGGAACACAGAGGTATCCCTGGGCCACTAACCTCCCTCCATACTGGAGAAGCGTGGGCAAAGGGAACGCAAAGGATCCCCCAGAACACCATTTTCCCCTTACGGGACGCGCACACGGCAAACATGCGGGTTGAAAAACAACGGTGTTAATCGAAAATAAATAAAAGCAACATAATCAAAAATTTAAAAGAAATATACGAGTGAGTGATATTGAGGTTTAATGGCGCAAGGGGGCGAATTTTGGCCAAACACCATAAACATGATTAAGAAAAGGGCATTTTACATTTAAAATATATTTATATCTTAAAAACAAGACACTTAGAAATTAATTAAATTTCAGTTAAAAATGGTAAAATTGAAAATAGTGCATAAAAGTTAATTTAAAAAAAACAAAGACTGGTTGAGGAATTCTTCCACCAATCTAGACATGTATTAATAAAAAAACTTTTTATTTATAGACATTGTTAAAAGCAGCAATCTCGGTCATTTTAAATTATTTCTTATGGTATTTGCTTGGTGTAATGAAATGCGAGTAACCGTCTTTTAAAATATGTTGCATTTTTTCATCTTTCTCCAAATTGTATTCAAGTTCTTCCTCGACGTCATACATAAGCATGTCTTCGTCATCAGTAGTATACTCCGTTGGTGCTGGCTTTCTGGGTTTATGTGGAGATATTTTTATTTTAATTTCTGGTTTCACTACTTTTGGGCGCTTTCTTCTATTTCTTGAATTTGGTTTTACGCTTTTTCGGATTTCTGATGTATTTGAATGTTCACTATTGGATGTTGTAGGGACAGACTCTGGTAAGGGAACTAATGGTTGAGTTGCAGTTAAAAGTGCAGTAAATTTATTAGAGGTTGTAGAGGCTACAGTTTCAGTTTCTAAGATGTATTTGTAGTGGAAAGCGAGTTGGTTGAAGGTAAGTGAGTGAGTGAATTTACTTGGGGTTTTATGGCGCAAGAGCCAATTTTGGCTATACTGCGCCAAACATATATTTAAATATTAAAAAGGTTTATAAAATTTCTGTTAAAAATTTTAAAATCTTAAAAAGTATAAAATTCACTTTCAATATATTTAAAAATTCAGATTGGTGGGGAGAATTCCCCACCAAGTATGACTAGTATTCAGAAAAAGCTATTTTCTCTGTCTTGTAGGAGTTAAAAGTAAATCTCCCTTGAAATAAGTCTTTCCATTTTTTTTCACATAATTAGGATTAGATTCAATTTCATCCTCCACGTCGTATATTATCATTTCTTCCTCCTCCGTTGTATATTCATCAGAAGCTGGTTTTCTGAATCTATGTAGGTCATTTTATGTCTAAACTGTTTTAATTAATTCTTTTTCTTCTTTTTCTATCCCGAATTTTCCTTTTTTTTTTTATTTCTTTTAATGTAGGGCTAGAAGGGGGTTGAGTAGTGGAGTTGGATGAGGAAGCGGACATGGATGATGAAGCTTCAATTGGGGTGGAAAGTGCATTACTGGGTAGGAACAGGTGGCTGAGTTCAGAGACGCCTTCTTCTGTGGTGGATGGTACGAGTTGGGCTTGTGTTGATGTGGAAATAGGAGTGGATATTGATATATTTGTTTTAGGAATTAGTTCAAGTAATTTTAAAGGCGGACATTTTATTAGTGTTATATTATTATCATCTGTTTGAGTAGAATTATTTAAAGTAGAGGATTTGGCAGCTTGAGGCGTATGTTTGAAATATTTGTGGGACTATTAATTTACGTGCTTCTGGATAAGAAATATTTTTATTTGTTTTATTTCCTGTATCTGTTTCTCTATTTTTCCACTTCGGGCATAATTTTGAATCGGATGGATGGGACTGGGTACAATTAATACATTTCGGCTCCAGAGTACAATCCGTGGAAGAATGCCCAACGGATGCACATCTAGAGCATGTTAACTGACCGCGGCAAGAGGTTTGGGAGTGACCGAACCTCTGGCACTTAAAACAGCGCAGAGGGTTCGGTATGTATGGGCGTATTTTACAGTTGAGGTATCCGGCTTTTATTGTAGATGGAAGTTTTGGGTTATTAAAGGTAAGAATTAAATGTTTTGTCGGAATAACTGTTGAATCTTTTTTTAAGGTAATTCTTGCTTCACGGCTTGGATTATACCTGATCAGAGAATCCTTCAAAGAATCTCCGACTCCGAGGCGTATTCAACAAGAGTCAGGTTCGAAATGACACCTCTGCAGGTGTTTAGAGATTTATGAGGAGTTATAGTTACAGGCGAGTTAAGAAAGTTTTTAGCGAGAAGAAATGACTTGGTTTGTAAAGCAGATATGGTTTCAATAAGTAGATCCCCGGATTTTAATCGTTTTATAGATTTCGGTTCACCACCTATTCCTAGTAAAGCTTTATGTATTGCAAAAGGAGATTTTTTTAACATATCATTATTTGGCAGAGAAATCAGTAAAAATCTGGTATTTTTTGATACTTGATCAATGTTTAGGGATTCTTGGGTAATACGAGGCCTTTTACCGGGCTTTTAGCAGTATTGGATCATAACAACGCGTATACCATTTCATCCTGGCGTGCCTCCACCCACCACGGGGGGTCCAGCAAAGGGGCAGTGTGCCGGTCCAGCTGGCCTGCAGGCGGCGCACCTGGAGTACACCCAGAACATAGCGATAGGTCAGGGTGAGGATCAACGGGTAAACCCGACACCCCTTATCGCAGCACCTAACCCTACAGCAGTGTCTCTTCGGGGACACCGAAGAGGAAGTACTACCAACCGATTGACGGAGCAGGCTCACTCCTGCCACCCGTCTACCACAGTGAAGCGTGGGCCAAAGGGGAACGCAGAGGTATCCCCAGGCCACTAACCTCCTCCATGTGGAAGTGTGTACAAAGGGAACGCAAGGATCCCCAGAACACCATTTTCCCCCTTACGGGACGCCGCACACGGCAAACATGCGGGTCGGAGAAAACCAACGTTGTTAGTCGAGAAAACAAATAAAGTAGCATAATCAAAGTAGTAAAATAAATATACGAAAAAAGAAACTAAATCAACGCAATAGAAAATCTAAACCATAATATGTTATTATTAGTAAAACGTATGTTTTCACTAGAAAAACAAAATTTGAACTAGGTTCATTTTTGTATAGGTCTGTGGTCTAGACGGGAAAAGAAAAAGGGGAAATTTGAATAGCAGAAGAAGAAAGGGCCGAAAATATAAGAAAGATCACTAGGGTACCCTGGGTTCGTAGAAGCCCATGTTTACCAAAGACAGTAAACCCCTTGGGAGAAAAAGATCACTGGGGGCACCTCGGGACGTGAAACCCCGTACTCACCTAAAGAAGGTGAGCCCCTGAGCCCGACACCCCTTATCTGCAGCACTAACCCTACAGCAGTGTCTCTTCGGGATACCGAAGAGAGGTACTACCTCAGCCGATTGACAGGGCGGGCTCACTCCTGCCACCCGTCTACAGTGAAGCGTGGGCCAAAGGGAACGCAGAGGTATCCCTAGGCCACTAACCTCCTCCATACTGGAGAAGCGTGGGCAAGGGAACGCAAAGGATCCCCAAATTTACCATTTTTCCCCTTACGGGACGCCGCACACGGCAAACATGCGGGTTGAGAAAACAACGATGTTAATCGAAAATAAATAAAGCAACATAATCAAAAATTTAAAGAAATATACAAAAAGGAACTTAACTAACACAATACAAATGTAAACCATAATATGTTAGTAATAAAAGAGTTTTTCAATAGAAAAAACAAATTTTAATTTATAGTTCATTATTATTAAAGTGGTCTGTGGTCTAGACGGGAAAGGAAGAAAAGGGAAATTTGAATGGCAAGAAGAAGGGCCGAAAATGAGAGAAAAGATCACTAGGGTATCCTGGGTTCGTGAAGCCCATGTTTACCAAAAGACAGTAAACCCCTTAGGAGGAGGAAAAGATCACTAGGGCACCTCGGGACCGTGAAACCCCGTACTCACCTAAAGAAGGTGAGCCCCTGAGGGGTGTTATTCAGGTCAGAAGAATCACTATTAAAAAGACTCTACACATATTCAACTAAACACATAATTTTAACGCTGGCAATGGCCAATACTACCAACAAATATAAAAGCCGGTTACTTGAATTGTAAAATCCGTCCCTACATACCGAACCCTCTGCGCTGTTTCAAATGCAGAGGTTCGGTCATTCTCAGAAGCTTCCTGCCGCGGTCCAGTAACATGCTCTAGATGTGCAACAGATTGGACATCCTTCACAGTTATTGCTCTAGGCAAAATGTCAGTACTCCAAGTCTCATTCAAATAGTTCAAAGTTATGCCCAAAATGGAAGTTAGAAAAACAAATTCAGGAAATTAAAACAAATAAAAATATTTCTTGCAAACGCAAATTAATGGTGCTCCAACGCTATCCCAAACATATGCTCAAGTTACAAAACCTACAGCAATAACCACACACATGTACACAAACTGATCCAAATATTACAAACATAATCTGCCACACCTTTTGGTATGTCTGAAACCCGTATCTTCTGCAAAATACTATACCAAGTACCTCGGCTTCAATATCTACAGTTTCTACGTCATCTTCATCCACTCAAGCACATCTGCTTCCTTCCACATCTGCAATACTACCAACAACTCAAAGCGAATCTTTGTTACCAATACCCATTACTAATACTACTACTTCTAGCAATAGCCTAAATACTTCCGCTTCATCGTTATCAACTGAAACTCCCCCAGTTCTTTACAACTTCTAATAAATTTGCCACTCTATCAACTGATGTTCAATCATCAGTTTCCATATCGAAGTCTACAGCTACTACATCCAATAAGGAACATTTTAACACATCCCAACGAAATTCAAGAAATAGAAGAAACGCCAAAAATACAAAAACCAGTGAATAGAAATAAAATGACTCCCACATAAACCCAGAAGCCAGCACCTCAGAATATACTACTGATGACGAAGACATGCTTGTATATGACGTGGAGGAAAAACTTGAGCCAGATCCTCTGGATAAATTCAAGATGTCAAAAAATGTTTTAAACAAGCCTCACACATATATACGCGCGTTAACACCAACCCGATTCAGGACAAGTAAAAGCTAAATTTTTTTTTTTTAACATGTATTGCCTGACTTTGTTTTAAACTAACATGTTCCATTCTTATTTTTCAATTGTTTTTATTTTAATATATGGTCTGACTTGGTGGGGCAATTCCCCACCAAATTTTCTCTTATTTATTTGAAAACGGTTTAATGTGATTTAGATTTTAACTTTTTTAAACTGGCAATTATCATTATATTTTAAATATTTTTATAAAATATTTTAAATTTCTTATAACAAATGTTTGGCGCAGCATAGCCAAAATTGGCTCTTGCGCCATAAAACCCTACTCACACACACACACTTTAAATATAAAAACATAGTCGTTGTTTTTAACAATCGCAGTTCTACCATTTACTGAAGGTTGTTTAAATTTTATGCAAAAAGGAAATGGGGCATGGATTTGTCACAGCAATAATAAACATTTCTACTCGTGATATCGGACAAAAAACACTATCTTCACTTTTAATCCTTTTGTCCAGACTTATCAACTCTTAATGAATTTTTTGGTCTGAAACCCATATTTATCTCATTTCTACTCAAAACTTTTCGACATAAACAAATTTAACTCACGACCAAGCTTATCTGGCTTGTACCAATTTTCGCACATTTTAATATGAATATAACTAGTCAGTTTTCTTGATTAAGGAATTATCTTATCGGCAACAATTAACTCGCACCTCATTAAATTTACTAACATTTTCTCATTTCAAAAGTAATCAAACTTGTTTAATTTGAAAAAAACTGAACATAATTTTCGTTTGAATTTTGGGGATTTTGGTGACGATTAAGCAATACCTGGGGGTTTTGGGTTTTTAAAATTGAACATCAACTGTTAATTTTTTTCAAAATTCCCGTTACTTTTGCAAGGGGTACTTCCCCGGGCTTTTTCCCTATTTGTAATTTAAAATGACCAATTAAAGGGAATTTTTTTTTTTTTTTTTAAAAAATTAAATTGGAATCTTTAATTTTTTTTTGTACATGTATTGCACTGTTTTTTTTTTTAATAAAAACTCTATTTTTTTTTTAGTTTTTTTTTTTAAAAAATCGTAGGGGAGTAAAAGAAAAAAATTTTAAACCCTAAAAATTTTGTACTTTTTAATCCAAAAATTTTTTTTTGAAAAATTTTTTTTGCAAAATCTCCATTAAAATATTTATTTGTATAATATTAATATATTTTGAAAAAATTTCGAGCTATTAAATGAGCAGTTTTTCACAAAATGTTCGTTTTAAAATTTTAAACTTTTGAGAAATAGAATTTAAAGTAAAACATTTTTTAATACATTCCAGAAAAAACTTGGAGGGGGATCATCTAAAAGATCATCTTCTTGTCTACATTTTAATTGCCCTTTTTTTAATTCTAGCTTTTTGGTTCTTTGCGAAATTTTTTTCCGTTTTCCCTTTAACGTGCATGATCTGCTTCTTGCAATTGACTTGTATAAAATCAGGTTGAATATTTAAAAAGAAAAGCAGATCAAAAATAAAACAAAAAAATATTTTTTCCCAGAAGAGTTTAAATCCCCACAGTTATCCAAACTTACGCTCGCTAAATTTTCTCCAAAAATTCTACACAAAGGATGAAAATAAAAAAAAAATTGTCCACCTCAAAAAATTACTTAAACCACTTTCATCAAAGCCAAGACAAATGTATTAGAATCCCCCCTAATGTTTCCAGATCATCTTCCCCCAAGCCCAGCTCTTGCCGTCCCCCCCTTTCAAGCGTACTAACTCAGACCCTCAACCACCTACACATCTTGCGCCCCTTCCAAAACCAATAATCCGCTTTCCATCGAACCCCGGTGTTAAACCCCCACTTCTGCCCTTACGTCAATACAGGATGCAAAAAAAAAGAAAAAACCCGAGCGGGGAAAAAAAAAAAAGAACTTTAAAAAAATGAATGATGCTATAATAGAAATAAAGAGGGCCCCAACAAATCACGAAAAGTAACACCAGCAGGTTCCTCAGACGAGGACATGATCAAAAAACCCGGGGGAATTCGCCCGGTGAATACGTCCAAAAAATTACTGTATAATGTTGGGGAATATACCATTTAAACCCCAACTTGTTCTAAAACGTAAAGAAGTGTTTTTTATTTTTGTCACCTAACCTTTTATATAAAAAAAAAAAAATATCCTTTTTAACCTTAGTCTAGTTCTTAACTTTTTTAATTTTTTTTTAACATATTTCATTCACTCACCCGCGTTGTGTGTTTTTTAAAAAATTTGAATTGGTGGGATTTTCCCCAAAAATTAAAGCTTTTATCTCATGAAAATAAAATTAATATTTTACCTTATAATTTATTCTGTGTTTTAAATATTATAATACGTTTTTTTATTTTTTAAAAAAAATTTTCGCAGTATGCCAGAATTGGCTCTTGCGCCAGAAAACAAACTGAAACCCTGAGATGAAAATAACGTTGTGCACTTTCTATTTCCATTCCCCCCATTTCCAAAAATTTGCCGAACACTCATCACTATTAAAAATTTGTTAAAAAGACCGAGCATTTTTTTCGAAAAACGGGATCAACACTTCTCAGTTGCAGTGTCCACACAAAAAAAGTATGGGCCCTTTTTTTCCGGACCATCTTAGTCGCAGGTACTTTTGGGTTAAATATTAAATGATTTGTTTCGGCGCAGCTAATGCCCATAAACCTTTTGCTACTTTTTCTGTCGCATTATTTAATCGTGCAAACCCTTTTAAATTTTTGGGGGAGGTCGCTTAAACTCCCAAAACTTTTGCACTCCCCTTTAAAAGCCCAAAAATATCTAATATTCCTTCATAATTTTCTATCTTTTTATTATCTGCAGTGTTAAAAAAACCGGTATTGTGAAGTGGTTGAAAAGACCAAAAATAACTAAGTCTGTAGCCAAACCCCAATTTTAAAATTAATTATTTTCATTTTTTTTTAAATTTTTTCCTTTCATGGTTTTCCCCTAAAATTCCGAATTGAACAACTTGAAATTTCCAAAAAATTTTCAGTGTCAAAAACGAAAATATATATTAAATTTCCATTTTATTTTTATGAAACTTAAAAATTTCGGGTTTTAAGTTCTCCTTTTTAAATCCCAAAGAAAATTTTCAAATTTTTCCAAATTTTCTGCTTTTTTTAAAATTTTTGTTTTAAACCGAGGCATATTTAAAATTTGCGAGTTTTTAAAAACTTAAAAAAAAGAAAATATTTTATTTTTCAAAGGTAAATTTAAAAATAAACAAACCCCAAAAAAAAAACCCCAATTTTCCAAAAGAAAAAACCTTTTAAAACCTTTTAATTTTTTCCTAAAAATTTTTTTGGAAAATGACCTTTTTAAAACAATTTAAAAAAAAACAAAGAAAAGTAAATTTTTTTTTTTATTTAAAAAAGGGGGTTTTAAAGTTTTAAAACCCCCCTTTAAAAAAATTTTTTTTAAAAAATTTTTTTTTTTTTTCAAAAACGAAAACAAAATTTTCTTTGAAACCTTTAATTTAAAAATAAATTTTTCCACCCTTTTTTTTCCCAAAAGGAAAAATTTTCCGCTTTAAAATCTCCTTCCAAAAATTTTTTTTA
>BMAV01011208.1:0-15395 GCA_019973955.1 Trichonephila inaurata madagascariensis
TAAAAAGCTAGAAAATAATTTATTCTAAACACACTACTCATTATTTCAGAAGATATGTTTTACATTTACAAAATGTATTTTTGAAGTTCATTGTACTTCTCTATTCCGTTTAGTTAAGTAAAGTTTTGTGTCTTTAGAAACGATATTTTATACTTATCTATTTTTTCGTATCTCTTGACACTCTTAAACTTACCTTTAAACTTTCACGGTACATTAAAATTTTTATGGTTCTATTTTCGTTGACCTCCAAATACGAAAATACAACCATCTTTTAGACACATTCACCATAAAATAAACTCCTCTAATGTAAAATTGCACCTGTATGAAGGAATGTGCGTAGTCAGAGAAAATAGCAGAAACATTGAGGTAACATGCATATGTAAATGATTAAAGAAACAAACAAAAATGTGTACTAGAAGGCAGTTTATTCAGCTTTTAACGCAGCCCCAACGGACAGTTCAGCGTATCTGAAAGCGGTGAGGTGTACTGTCAATGAGGCCATTAATGCAGAGCTTCTCAATCTTTCAATATTTGCGACCCAATATTCAATCATATTTTTCATTGTGCCTCCTCCATACAATAACAATGTATTGAATTCAGTAATAATACACTTTGACACGAAAGCTACAGTATGAATTTAACCACTAGTTCCACCGGCGTATATAAACGTCTCGCTCAGCCAGAGCGTTAATTACCTCGGACGTATATATACGCCATTCAAAACGATCTTTTCTGTGTACAGCTATCCATAAAATTAATTCGAAGGCTTTGGAACGCAATAATATGACCGTGATATTGTTTGCGAAAGATTTACTTATTTCAGAGAATTTGCTTATTTATTCCTTTTCTCCCCCAATACACCGCATATACTCACCTACGCGGAAAACGGTGGGGTTGAGTAGAGAGTCGCATAACTTTAAATCGGCAGTTTTAAAGGATTAATTATAAACCGTACAAATTATCAAGATAAATGTTAATTTTTGTATATAATTTTTTTTATATATGACCATTCCATGGAGTCACTTGTAACCATTAAACTTTTTCTTAACTTAGAATAGTTAAATTAAATATCAAAACATTGTGCAGTGCTGAAACATTTTTAAATGTTTTACATCAGAGTAAATGTGTATTTTATTTTTTATTACCTCAAAATGTATTTTGTTAATTTACTTTAAGTAATAATTCTTTTAAATAATCTTTTGTTTTTGACTTTTCAATATGCTCGCAACCCTTTGTAGGTTATCTCACTCCCCTCGGAGGTGCGCCTCACAGTTTGAGAAACGCTGCATTGATGGAATCCTGAAATATTACTTGCTAAGCCGAGTCATCTACAGATCTTAATTCCTGTACGATACGTTTCCGTATTTCGTGGTGTACCACACGTCCGATAAGGGACCATACATGTTTAATGGGTGAGTATTATTTATTTATTAAGATTTTATTCTATTAAGAGCTCGTCACGCCACATGTCGGGTATCGGCTACTGGAATAGTAACTCCATTTCCTGGAGTTCCTTTATGACTTATTTCCTTTTGGAGCTGCATGAGATGATTATAAAGAGCAACCGTTTCTAAACAACCTACTGTAGATGGTTTGACTGCTGATAGATGCACCTTTGATGATGGCACGTGGCTTTGAGCATCATGTACAAAAGGCAAACGTGTTCTCTACGAATTATTCGGTAAACATGCCTGTCAGTATTATTTACTGTGCATCAATGCTACATTGCCTTTTCGCCATGTTCACTGATTATCCTGCATTCTTCTAGCCTTGTCTTGAAACTGCACTCAATTTCTGTCCAAAATGAGCGACATTTGTACAGTTTCAAGATACGGTCTTGTTTCGCAGGCAATAGCTGTAGGTATTCAGTTTGCTGACATCTATGATGGATTTCTTTCACTCTTTCATTAGTTCCGTTACTGAAAAATCCATCTCTGGTAGTATATACAGAAGAAGCCTGATGCTGGCTTTTACATCCAGAAAACTGTGTATCATGTCTTTAGGTGTTCATGTGAATTTAATCATTTCAATAGGTTTTTCTCTTCCACCCATCAAGTAATTTGCATTTAGCTACTCCTATTTCTACATGGTACAATTTTATTTTTGAGGAGTTTAAATGAAAATATAAATACATAACTTGTGTGAATAATCACATGCAATTTCGATAAAAAGACTTCCTGAAACAATAGTGCCCATCACCGGAAAGATTACCTAAATAATAGTTGAAAAAACTGAAAATATCTGATTTTGTAATTTTTCTGCAATTTTTTTTTTTAATGTTCATTCTTTTTCTCTCGTTCATATTCTGTTGTTGTATTAAGATAGTTTGATCATGTCCATGAGAGGTCGCTTACTCTATTTATTAAGATGGTGGACAGTCGGTTTTGCTGATGGGAATTTGGTTATTACAAATTGATGCTACCAGATGTTTTAACGCGTATTGAAGTTTAGTCCAAAACCTTCGCAGTCCATTTTAATTCGAAAACTCAATATGAAGAGGGAAAAAAATGGGTTATAACCCAATCGATATCATTTTATAGCTGTTTCAGCCAGAAGGAGAAGGAACATTACTTTGTCTCCACTTATTTCGGATCATTATGCTGCAATAGAGACAACAATATCTGCTACTAGAATGCATGAAAGTCTTAACAATAAAGGATATGAAAAACTAGCCGTTACCCACCCACTTCACTGGGTATTTCACGATGTTTATAAATCCTACTGTTAATACTGTTTACATATATATAAATTATTCATATCTAACATTAAGAATTCGATTCTATTGAAAAATAAATTTATACCTGTAACTCTCGCCTCTTGATATAAAAATGACAGAAACTATCATTTCTAATTTCCATTAATATCTAAAATAGAAGTAGAAAGATTTTTTGTGCTCACTTCCCCAATAATAAAATGGTTTTCCCCGGCAACCGTAGCTTACCCATAAAATAAACATGCGTAAATTTGAAGCCCCAAACTAATAGAGAAAAAAGGGAATTTTTTTATCTCAATACCCGTTGGGGCATTTTGCGGTTTCAATTCAACTAAAGAAACATGAAAACAAATTTTATTATTACAGCCCAAGTGTTCAAAAAGGGGAAATTTTTTGTCTATCAGTACGCCCCAATAACTCCCCCTTCCCCCGGAGTTGACAAAATCCATTTTTAGGGAATTCTATTCAACAAAGAAACGTGCTCAACAAATTTCAAAAAGGGGTTAAATTCAAAACGGGAATTTTTCCATAGCTTTCCTTAACCCCCGAATCCCCCCTTTTGGGGGGTCGGTTTTCAAAAACTCTTTTGTTAGGGGAACCTATTCCATGAAAGGAACGGGCCCTTCTAATTTCAAGCAGATGGGCAATATTGGAAAAACGGAAATATTTACTATTACCCCCCTTTAATCCTCCTCAGGCCCCCTTGGGGTCAATTTTTTCCCAAACCTAGTTTGTAGCAAACTATACCCATAAAAGGGAATCGTTATCAAATTTCATGACTGTACTTCTAAACTTTTAAAAAAATGGAAATAATTATCTATAATGCCCCTTAAGCCCCCAACGTCACTTGGAAGCGATTTTAAAAAAAACCCCATCTTATAGAGGATCTCTACTCAATGAATGGAAACTGCTTACTAAATTTCAAGATTTTAGCTAAAGAAAAAAAAGATAATTACCTATAACGTCCCTTAATTCCCCCGTGCCATTTGGGGGTCGATTTTCACAAAACCCATTTTGCAGCGGAACTCTACTCCAGGAAAGGAATTCACTTACTACTCTAGGAAAGGAATCCATTTACTAAATTTCAAGACTGTCCATCAAATAATTTAAAAACGGAAAT
The DNA here is from genome assembly GCA_019973955.1 of Trichonephila inaurata madagascariensis. Taxonomy (NCBI): domain Eukaryota; kingdom Metazoa; phylum Arthropoda; class Arachnida; order Araneae; family Nephilidae; genus Trichonephila; species Trichonephila inaurata. Next base: position 3,834 of record BMAV01011208.1, read on the forward strand.
GATTATCTATGGCGCCCCTTAAGTCTCTGCAAACCTGAATTCAATTTTCAAAACTCCTTTTTTTAGCGGATCTCTGCCCCGAAAGGGGAATCCGCTTTTCCCAAATTTAATGTGTATGTCAATAGTTCAAAATTGATATAATTTCGTAGAACGCCTCTTTGGCCCCCCAAGCCCCTTTTTGGAAATCAATTTTCTCAAAACCCCATTTTGTAGGGATCCACGCCATGAAAAGGGATCTGCGTAACAAATTTCAAAACTGTAAAATTTAATAGTTTAAAAAAGGAAAAATTAGGTATTACGCTCCCCAGGCCCCCCCCGCGCCACTTGGGATTTGATTTTCACAAAACTCATTTTGTAGGGGGATCTCTACTCTATGAAAGGAATCTGAGTACCAAGTTTCAAGACTGCACATCTAATAGTTTAATAATGTAATTTTATCTATAACGCCCCTTGGGGTTCGATCTTTTCGAAATCAGTTCTTTGCGATGTCTACTCCATGAAAACTCCAAAAACCCCCCAAAAATTTACAAGTTCCCGGGGATATCGTGATTAGTCGTGAGTCGGGTGAGTCCTTTTTTCCTTTATAAAAAAGATTAAATGTTTTTTTGATATTTTGGGGATATTTGTTCGTGAGCACCTAGAACCCCAACCCTGATTTTAAAATTTTTTTTCAAATCCTTCCCTGGGATATATCTAATAATTTCCCAAATTGTCACGGCGGTTGGATGTATGGTTTTAGAATCTATCGAGTACAGACAGGCACACATTCGTTTGTATATATATATATATAGATTATCCCTTCAGTGGACTGTTAACCAATAACACAGAAATATCCACTAGCTTTGAGCTAGAGAACGTGTTACTTGGATCAAATAACTATGGGTTTCTGTATTCCTCACAGATGAGTCCCAGTTTAATTTTTGGAGAGTGATTCTGGTCGCGTGTTAAGCTGGAGAGAATAAAACAGGAAACATTACCAATCTAATATTGTTGAATAGAGGTTATAGATTACCATAGGTTACCATTGGCACGTGGCACAATGTTTTGGGCACACCATCGATCAAAACGATCTACCATGATTGATTCTTCAATCAAGGAATTTTCGGGAGATTTTTCAGTTCAAAGAATTATCAAAACGCTTGTTTTTGTGACCCTGATTAATGGTTTGATAAACTGAACTTGCCCCAATTCGATTGGTTAAAAATTTGGGAAAATTTGAAATGCATTATTGATTTCGTCTAGTTCAATATGGAGCCGCGGTCCCGGGGTTTAAAGTATGGGATCTGGCTGGCCTTCAGTTAGAGCCCAGTCCCCCCAAAACCCCACCGTGTGGGGAAGCGATCATTTAAATCTGTTGGGGCTAAAACGTCCCCATTTGATGGGTAGTTAGGAGGGGGGTACCAGCCCAGGTGTGTACTCGTCATTGACCGGTTCAAAAATGGTCCGTCGCCAAAAGCCCTCTGTAGCGAACAGTGTGACGTTAATATTCACTCACTCACAGTTCAATATGGATTAAAAAAATTTATTGAAACAAGGAAAAAGGGGAATTTATTAAACAGAAAGATTAAAAAGCAATGTAAATAAAAATGCCAGAAAGATTTTTTTAGAAACAATAAATTCGATTCAGCTCGTTTAACTGTTCGGAAGCGGCTCATGCTATATTAACCATATTTTTCGACCTATGCCTACGAGAGTCATTTTTTTCGAGTAGAATAACATTAAAGACTCCTAGAAACCATTTGGCAGATCACTTCAACTCAGCATGATTCTTGTTAAAAGTAACATTTTACCCAATTTAATATAATTTATTTTTTATCTAATCTAAAAAGAGAAATCATACTAATGTTATTTTTAAAATAATTTGAATTCCCGTTTAAAAACATTTACTTATTACAAAATGTTTTTCTGTAAAAAAAATAAGGAGTTTTATTGTTAGAAAGTTTTATTATATTTTCCCAAAATTACAAGTCAAAATTATTTGAGGAACGTTTATCCTTTAAGCATTTTTTTTAAAAAAAGGCACGTTGATCCATGGTTCGCCATCCCTGTTATAGGGGGAAGTAGAACTGTTGCAGGGGCGGGAATCTTTTAGGTGATCTATTGAAAAATGTAATTAATGACGCCACTCTGATGGTATTAAAAACATAAGGGTTTTTTTATTTTAAAGTTAATTTCCCTTTTTGGGTTTTTTTTTACAATGGTTTTTTTTTAAAAAAGGGATTTTTTCTCCCCTCTTTTAGGTTTAATCCACTGTATATTTTTGAATTTTGGAAAAGGGGGTTTTTTTTTCCTCCTCCATTCCAAAATTAAATTTTTAAGTTCATTTCTTTTTTTGAAGACGTGGGACTATAAGTTATATTATACAAACACATACTAAAGAACCTTTCACATTATAACCATTTGTGAAAAGGAAATAGATCACCATCTTTCATCCTAAAACCACCCACTCGCGGAAAAGTATGGCCCGGGGGAAAAAAAGATTATCCAGGCATCCCAAATCCCGTTCCCCATTTTTAAAAAGGGGGGGGGGTTTAATTTTATTTAAAACAAAAAAAAGAGAAGGGAACGGGGGGTTTTTCTTTTTTTCACAGAAAAATTTTTATTTTTTTCGCTTTCCTTTTTCAAAGGGGGTAATTAAAGAAAAAATAATTTTTTTTTTTCCTTTAAAAAATTCTTTGTTATCTTTTTTTTTTAGGTTAAGTCAAGATGGCCCCTTTTTAAACCCTTTAAAAATTTTTTAAAGCGCAATTTTTGGTTTTTTAAAAAAAAAATTAAAAGGTTCCAGCAAATTTTTTTTTTTACAAAAAAAAAAAACGTTTTAAAAGAAAAAACCAGGTTTATTTTAAAACCTACTTATCAAAGAAAAAAAATTTTTTTACGGGTTTTTTTATTTAAAAAATGTTTTTTTAAAACATTTAAAAAAAAGGGAAAAAAAGAATTTTTTGAAAAAAAAATAAATAAATTTTTTTTTATTTTTAAAATAAATAATTTTTAAAATTTCCATAAAAAAATTCCAAATTATTTTTAAAAAAAAAAAAAATTTAAGGGGTTTAAAAAACAAGTTAAGTTCGGGAAGATAAAAATTTTTTGCACCGTAACAAAAAAGAAAAATTGGGGAAAGCTTAGAAATTTAAAATTATTCAAAAACAAATTACAATTGAAAGGGGTGGTAAAATTTTTTTTTTATAAAAAAAGGCAAATTTTTTTCATTTTAAAAGCTTTTTAATAAGGACAAAAGGGTTTGATTTAAAAAAAAACAAATTATTTTTTAAAATTTTAAAAGAAAAAATTTTAAAATTAATCTGAAATTTAAAAAATTTATTTTAAAAGCTTCAATTTTAAAAAAAATTTTTTCTTTTTTTTAAAAAAAAATTAATTTTATTTCAATTTTTTTAAAAAGAGAAAAATTCCCTTTTTTCCTATATTTTTTTTCAAAAATTAATTAAATAAAAAAGGTATAAGAAATTTTTCCCCAAAAAAAGCTAAATTTAAGATTTTTTTTTAAAATTTTAAAAAAGTTTTTAGGGGGGAAGACAACCGGTAAGTTATTATTTTTAGAGCCGTAACAAAATTTGAAAATATTTCAAATATAAATTAGGTTTAAATACAAATATTGTAGTATTTGCAATGTTGGGATTCACCTAAGTGAGAAATTTAGCATCAAATTTCGATTTAATAGCCGGTTGGGTGGCGTAGTTGGTTTGGCGCTGGCCTTGTACGCCCTAGTTAACGGATTCGACCTCGGCTTATGTTGGTGGATTTTCATGATGCAAAAAATCGACATGTCGTATGATTATGCGGCATGTAAAAGATTTCTTAGTGCTTGTTTGGCTTGGGTGCTCTCGGAAAATTAAATTCCTTGTTCTGTTTTGCATCGTCGGAGCTTAGTGTCTCCTTCTGGGGAGAAAACTGGGAGTCAAAAGTACTTGCGGCAAATGGTATACCACCTATGTGGTGTCGCACTAGAAAAGAGATACCAGCTCCCGGGGAATATATTAGGTTTGCAACAGTAAAACACCAATGAAAAGCCCCATTAGAAGCTAAAAATTTCGATTTCATTAATTGAATCAGTGCAATTAATATAATCTTGCACAGTAGCGTACACAGGAATTTTTCAAGGGGGGGATCCGGGGTTGAAAGTTTACCATTCTTGTATCCTGCTGTTTTTGATTTTGTCGATTTTCAGGAAAAAAAACACGGAAAAAACAAATTACTGAATAAATAATTAGCATTAATTAATAAAATTAATCATTAATAACAAATTTTAGTTAAAAATTTTACGTATTATATACGGGGGAATTATAACCAATCAGAAAAAAATCTAAGGCTTTGGGGGGGCGGACCCCCAGGACCCCCCCTTTGTGTCCCCAACTGATTTTGCATTTTAAAAATCTTTTTCGCAACATTTCAAAAGAGAATCTACAGTAAGTTTTTGATATTAAGGATTATATACGCGCCTTTACAGGTATTTTTCAAAATTTTAGATTTAGCCGGGATAAATGGCTGGATTTTATGCAAAGAAACGACGGGGGAAGAAATTTTGATGCAAGAATTTTTATTTTCATTCGCAGAACTTTTGACCGAATACCAGAAAGAGAGACAGATAAGCAAAGTATGTTAATTAAAAACAAGAGCAAATACAACTATAGATTCATCTGGACGGAAAGCTTGTCAACTAAGATTTTGTAAAGTAAGTAAAAATAACAAAATTTATGTGAAAAAAAAAATACGTATCTGTATGAAATACATATACGAGGGAAAAAAAAAATTACGCCATACAAAATACAGTAAGTTGGGGGAAAAAATACTCGCTGAAAACGCTTAAATGAAAGTAAAACTTAGTTAAATGGAAGAAAATATTTTTTGTTCACTATCCAGTTGTTTGAAATCTCATTTTATTTTAAGATACATGTTTTTCTCTCATGTTCACAGCAGGGGAATAGTGTATATGAAATATTGGTAGTATTAAATATAAGATAAGAAACTTAGACCTAAAAATTGGTACATTTTGTATCGATATATCAAAGAGTTTAGAAAGACCCTAAAATAAACAGCCAGGAATAAAATTAACTATAAATTACAAAAATATGGAAATAAAAGTGCATTTTTTTGAGAATTAAAGACAATTTCTAATCATTTTAAAAATAAAAGAATGACTCATCTGAAAATGAGAATATTTTAAAAAGATTTTTATCCATGCATGCAAAAAAATTTTTAAACGTTTTTTTTAACTTTATTTCTCTGTCTTCCCACAAAAAGTAATATTTTTTCAATGCTATATCTATTATATCAATTTATTGTGACTTTAAATCGAAATGAAATTAAGTTTTCTTGAACATATTGTATTCTTGAACACAACGACGTTTGTTTTAATGCGTTACTAATGGATACATGAAAGGAATACAATTAAGTGAAAAGTTAAGCACAAGGTATTTTTTTAACATTAACTGTTAGTTACTTTCGAAATAGCGAAATTAATTACAAAATGTGTTTGGGAAAATTTTTTCCCCTGTTCCACTTTCGATTCTTATAATTGTCACGAGAGAGGGAAAACACCTTCCTTGCTTAATGATATTAGTCATTAAATTATTTTATGGATCAAGGCTCCAAACAGGCAATTATAAGAATGACGCATTTTTTCATTTTCGGAAATATAATGTCTATATGGGTTTCCGTGGCTCACTTTTGTACCATAAAAAAAAAATAACATAAGTGTGATACCAAGAATAGTGTTGTGTGCTGTGCTTCATTTAACACCTGTAATTGTAAAAAAAAAAAAAAAATTACAAAAAAATGTTGTTATCAAAATTAAATACTTTATTAATTGTCTAGCTTTGTTTGTGACTGCGGTAGTCCTGTGATCGTATTTGCAAGCCTATGGCTCGCATTGTCGAGTCCTGGTGCCATTGAAGATCCACCGTGTAGAGGGGCTGATTCAGGTTAAATCTGTCAAGGCTCAAAGTCCTTCTGTTGGTGTGGTGTGGAAGTCTGGAGACTGGGATGCCAACTCAAGTGTCGTCCTAGTCACTTGACAGAGGATTAAATTTAAGAAGCCCATCGCGAATTGCGCTCGTGTTGCTTTATAATGCGACATTAATATTATTATAACAAATTATCGTGGGGGAAAAGCAGCCAACAACTTCAATTATCTGAACAATTAACAAATTTATTAATGGACAAGCACGAACTGATGACTAAACACAAATCAACATATATACACATAGAAATATTATAGTAGATTATTTACAATGGTGCAAAACGAACTCGTTATAAACAAGCATTACGATGTTCCAGATATGGCTCTCTAGAATAGTTCCACTAGCAGGAACTTAGATAGATCGCACTCAACTCACAAGCAGATTCCGATCTCAATTACACTCTCTTCTGAACTGACTCGACCTTTGTTTCAAAGGTCTTTTATATAGCCTCATGGAAATTTCTCGAAGGGCCGATCCTAGAGTATTCTCGACGATTCTTTGGCGATATCATATTTTCCGCCAAACTTATCGCCAAGGGTCATAATGTCGCGAATCTGATTACATCCAGGGTCGACATAATCTTATTTTTAAACTTCATGCTGGAAAGTGAACTTTGCCTGTAAAACTCTATTTTCTCATAACGAGAACATTATTGCCTGGGGAGTAAGAAACGTGGCATATTCCAATATACACTCACTAAAGGAGATGGTTGGAATAAAATGTAATTAAGAGCAAGCTTTTGAAAATATCAGTAAAAAAAATTACTGTTAAAAGTTTGAGTTAAGCTTAACCAATACAGACGATGTGATTAATCTTGTACCAGTATTATTAAGTATTGAAGTACACACAAATATATTTTCTCTTTGATTTTTTATTATTATTAATTGGCGATAACGTTTTTAGAATCGGTGATCAAAACATCTGATGGGACTCCAGATTATAAAGCTATAAAAAATCGTATTTATTTTGGTTCTTTTTGTATTTTTTCGAATGTTTCCATCCTGGCTACTCACCGAATCGTCTACCATTATTTTGTATCCGGAAGCTAAGTGATTTTCTTTAAGACTGTAGAAAAAGAAAGGAATTCACAAAATTTCAAAAATACACTTTTCCTCACAACTTTTTCCTTTTCATTTCTAAGGACATTGTAAATTGAGGAATATTTGAGTTCAATGAATGGTACAACAATTACTTAGTATTGAAAGAAATCAGGTTAAGTGACTTTGTTATTGAAATATAAATGTTAAATAAATACATTATATCGATATGTTCATACGTCTTATTTTGTTCGGCAGTAGATAACATAAAAATGAGCCATTAATTGGCTAAATTCATGCGATCACATTACAAAGGCAATCCGATGTTCTCCATTGAATTAAAAACTGACTTTAAACTAACTTGTACTTGTTGTTTTATTTGTGAAATCTAGATAAAATTTCAAGTTTTATATTTGGATAAAGATGTTCAAATATCATGAAGCCTAATAGGATTGTCTGTGAGAATAAATGTAGGGAGTTTTGTTCATGAATGACAACGCTGAAGAAAACATCAATAAGATATATTTAGATTAAAACACCACAGCAAAAACATATTACAATGAGCTTTTTCAACCATTGCAGTTTCAAAACAAAACGTTTCAGTTCTTTTTTTTCGCTTCCTTTAGTTCAGTTTGCTTTCATCATTTGCTAGAGGACTGAAGTCCAAAGCCTGATTGACTCAAAGAAAGCTCTTTGTAAAATCCGGTTTGGGGCCCAAAACCTGACTGACGCAGGGGGCCCTGAAATTCTACGTTACGCCACTGGGCTTAGGTCTATGTTGTGGGGTTTAGCCAATATGGAAGGACGATTAAAAATATGATTAGGAGAAAGTAGAATGTCAAGACAGTGAGGACAAGTATTGTAACTTTTTTTTCCATCAAGGGATATTTTCATCTCTTTAAAGTATTTTGTAAGTAGTCTATCCATGTTGAAGGAAATTACGCGGCTACAATTAAGTTCTGCAACGAAGAGCTTCTTAACTGGATTTAAGGTGAGTTTGCGTTTGGCTATTGCATCAGCATCGGTAAAGGTAAGGCCGTTGGAGAACTGAGGGGAATTTCGAGCCTCTTTGCAAAAGCTATCATCTTGCTCATTGCCGAAGATGTCTACGTGGGCTGGTCTTCATTACAAAGTGCCAGTTCTTTGGGCTGCTACTACTCTGCTTATAAGTGCAATTATATCCTGTGTCAGTTGAGAGTTGGCCCTCAGGATTTTGCTTACTTAAGTGCCTTATTATAGTTGACTTTTTTAAAAAAAGTTTCTCTGCAAAAAGCAAAAGTTGGCAACAGCGCAGCTTACGAACTGATTAGTTAGAAACGCATTGCCTTTATCATATGGCTGTGACATCACATGAATTAATGAACTGATTAACTGGAAACAAATGGTTATGATTATCATGTGCCCGGTGTGTCACATAATTTTAAACCCAGTGTTTTAAAGTGGTCTATATAGACCCTCAGGGGTCTATGTTTTTGACCCCCAAGGCGTCCACGTCAGAAAAAAATTATTTTTTCATGGGGGGTGTAAAGGGGGTCTATGATGTTGGCTCTCTTTAAAAACCAAATCATGTTTTTTAATTTTAAAAAAAAATTTGGTCAAGTGGAAACCTTTTTTTATCTATTTAATAGATTTTTTTACTAATTTTTTAAAAAGGTTAATTTGTGTTACAAGATGACGGGGAAAAAATTTTATTAAAAAAAAGGATCATGTCCGCAAATGTGGCTTTAAAAAGACATACCTGTCACTTATAACAATTTTGGAATATCGACGAGAAAAAATTTCTTTTCCCAGTGAGAAGGAATTTCTCTCAGCGTGATTGCCAATCTTCAAAAAAAAGAAGGAAAAAGGGGGGAAATAAAGGAGAAAATTTTTTTTTTAATAGAGGAGATTTCCCAAAAGTTGAAAAAAATGTTATTGAAACACTAGATTTATTTTCCCCTTTTAAAAACATTTGTTTGTTGCTCGTTTATTTTATGGGATTAATTAAATTTTTTAAATTTAAATTTTCATTTTTTTTAAGTTTTAAAAAACCATACTTCACTTCAGTTAGAAATTTAAATCGTTTTTTGTAAATAGTCTATTCCCGCTGTCAAAAAGACATTTAAAAAAGGTATATTTCAAAAATTCAATATTATGTAAGCAGGGTCTACCCCAAACCAAAAACACCCCAAGGGGTCTATGATACAAAAAAAGTTTGGGAACCTCCCGATTTAGGCCAAATTTGGGAAAATCTCGCAATCAAATCTTTCATGCTTTTTTTTTTAATTACATTTATTTTATTTTTGGATAAGTTTTTTAGTATTTGAAATTTTTTTTTAAGTTTTTTTCTTAATTTGTTTGAAATTTTGTTTATAAATAAATAGAAATGATTGGGGGGGACAGTCAAGTTTGTTGGAAAAAAACAAACTGTGGGATCATTTGATTTTTCAAAAATATTTTTTTTTGTGTATAAGGCCGCTTCCAGTTTTCAAAACATTTTAAAAAAGTGTGACTCTTTTTCCCCAAAACTATTGTATCGGATTTATTGTAGGTTGTCTGCTTTTTTGTTAAATTAATTTTATGATTTTAAGGGTTTTTTGATGCCAGTTTAAAATTGTTTAAAACATAATTTTTGTAATTTCGTTTTTTTAAGGAATTTTGCTTTTTTTCTTTGTAATTTTTTCATTAATTTCTATATTAAATAAAAAACCTTTAGAACAATCAGTTTGCTTCAGATCGATTGATTGTTTAAAATTTATGTCCTATTCTAAAGCAACACGGAGGCTTTAGGCGATGGACATTATAACTTTAAACAATGGTTAAGAGACAAGGATGGCATCTGAGCTGGAACCCTCCTCTAAAAACTTCCATACAACGCCACCTGGAGAACTTTGAGTCTTAAAAGATTTAACGTGTATTATAACTTTTGCATAGAGAATCTTTAGTAAAACTGGGTTTTGAACTAGCGACTCAGCAACTTCGGCAATAAGTTCGTGGCCATTGCCACTCTGCAATCATGGCCAAAATAAATTCACACATGTACCTTCCCACAAATTAGACTTACTTGTTATTTACTTGTGGCACACAAATTAGACATAGTTAACTTGTTACACAAGTTAGTCTCATACTCATTAGAGATAAAACAACTTTTCTTAAATTTGTTAGTCAAATGGTACAAGGGTGAGTCGGAAAGTAATTTTCCCCTGTCGACTGTGGTTAGAGTTGTGTATGAAAGCCAAAACATAGAATGCGATATTAAAGATAAGGCATTACTTTATTTTTCCACATAAGTACCAAGTACATTGAGAATTTGTAGGAAAAGGAAGCGTATAACGGCTTGTTTGACTTCCATTGTTTCGAAGCACCTTCCAAAACAGATTCTTCTTCAAAGTCGGAAACAAATTGAAAACCCGTTGCGAGATCAAACGTATGGCGGATGGTGGGATTAAACCCAAAGGGTTGCAATATGGTTTTGGTTTGCCGTCCCCGATTGGTCTCCATTGTCACCCAAACAACAAAACGCTAGATCTGAGAAGTCAAGGTCACTTTTAGAATCGCCTTTTTGCGTTTCGCAGGGGTACAGTACTGCTTTTAACTGATGGGTTTCCCGATAAAAATCCAGCAACCTCCTTGGGCGTCCCAGAAAAAATGTGAGAAGCACTTTACCTGCGGGGATTGTTTTTAACTTCCGGGCAGGTGATGACGGATTTTCCCTCCCATTGATAGACCTTCGCTTGGGGGAAATGGTGTCCCAAGATTCATCTCTCGTCCCAAACCGAAACGAAAGTCATCGCCATTTTTTGGTAACACACGAGTTGTTCCAGCCAGACCCCATGCGTCGTTCCATGGTTGTCGGGGGCTTTTCAGGGCACTTATTGTGCACATTTTCCTGATCCGAACGCATTTATGATCTTTTGGAAAGTTGGGTGACATGATTAAATCAAACGGCGTATCACCATCAATGGAGTCGCGGAAAACTGGGAAAAGGACCTAAACGAGATCAAAAGATGCAAAGCCCTGAATTTTTTGGGGGGCTTTTTAAATTTATCAAGCGGTATGACCAAACCTTAAGTTCTTAGTACTTATGTGGAAAATAAAAAGCTGTACCTTATCTTTTTAAAGTCTCATTCTATGTTTTACTTTCATACATAATTCTGACCACAGTCGAAGAAACTTACTTTCCGACTCACCCCCGTACATGTATGTTTACGTTTCATACCTATATATATATAATATATATATATAAAACCTACTTCCAAAAAAATTAAGCGCGAAGATGTAAAAAGCAAAAAAATTTAACAAATACTTATTTATTTACCAAAAAAATTTTGGGAGTAAAGTAGCATATATATTTAAAAAAAAAAAAAAAATCAAAATTATATCAAAAAAGAAAACAATATTTTTTTGTAAGTTGCAGATAATGTCATACTGAGACTTAAACAGAATTATGTATAAAGTGAAAATAAACAGCATAAAATGAAAAAAACATTTTATATGTGTCCCCCCCATCTGTAGTAAAGTTTACACCTTCTGCCCGCTTTAATTAGGTGGTCAACCACCCTTGCAAG
>BMAV01011211.1:0-28700 GCA_019973955.1 Trichonephila inaurata madagascariensis
TCTCGAAATCGTTAGTTCGGGGAAAAATTCTTTTTTGTTAAACGTACCTTGACAGTATCCCCCCTATTAGACAGTTTAAATAAGAAAAAAAAATGAATTTGTCACAATTATGCCTTTTTTTTTGGGGTGGCAAACTTTTTTTACAATCAAGTTACTAACTGGTGTGCAAAACTTAAGCAACAATGAAAAAAATTTAGCAGATAGCCATGAAATATCAGAAAAGGAGGCGGAGATCAGTAGAGGGAACACGTAAACGTAGAAACGCTGCGTTGCAAATATCAGAACAAAACGTCAGGCGATGTGAGGACGCAAAACGCGTGATGTCGGCGCGCGCTCAACAGTAGAATGAAATGAAGGAGGAGACGCAATTCACCATTCTCTGCAAGGCCAGTTGAGTCGTTCGTGAAATAGGCTAGAAGAAACCCGGACGACTTCACACGGGAAGAATATCGGAAAGCTGGAGGGGGGGCGTACTTACCATTTACGCAGATTTCGGAATAAAAAAAGTGCGTTTCGCGCGCTTGGAAAGCGTTCCAAACCACGGGGCCAGCGTTAAAAAGGTTGGTGAGGCCCCCCGGGACGGAACTGCGGGGGATGACCGATATATCATCCCAGGCGAAAAAGATCGACAGAAGTCAAAGAAGCGCCATTGCGAAACCTTTTGTACAGCAACAGGTCGACAAGTGTAGGGTTTACTGTGGCCGACGCCTTAAAAAAAGGGGGGCCTTTTCCCCCCCGGCCCCGAACGCTGCCCCCCTTGAAAGATGGCCACGAAGCCACCGTTTACAGTGGGCCAAGGCAAAAAAACGGGAAACTGATAAATGGAGTCGTTCCTTTACGGATAGAGTCGGTTAAACCGGCGATTCTAAACGCGTTTTGATTTGAGAGAGATCAAAACCCCGGGTTTTTATCCCAGAAACATCGGAAAGGGGGCTAAGGTTTCCGAGTTCTTGTCGGGGTTGGTTTTTGCTGAAGGCGGAACTGGCTTCACATTTTCGACAGAGGGTCTGTAACCGGGGACCCAGGGGGAGGTACTTTTTCCCCATGTGCATCTTTTCGGGTGCCATTGGCCCGACTTATTTTTTTGGATGACAATGCATGACCCCAAACGCACTCTTGCTGTTGAGGGCTGCGGAAAGTGGATATCACTAATGGATTGGCCAGCGTGCTCCCCCCCATTTAAATCCCATGGAACAGGGGGGATTTTAGACGATTGCCACACGCTTACATCATCCCGGGGAACAACCAACAACTCAAGCAGATGTTTATTGAGGAAAATGGGCCCCCCTACCCCAAAAATGTTGCACCAGCTGGTTCGGGAGTATGCGGAACGGTGCGGAAAACCATTGTAGTGGGGGAGGGCATAAAACCATTTTAAAGGGAACATCTGTTTGTTGTTCTTCCTGTTGGATAGACAATCATGAGTCCCGATACTATGCGTTCAATAAAGCTTGTTTTTTTTGGTTTCCCATCCCGGGTTGGCGTTTTTTTTCCCCTTTTTCCGCCGATCCTTTCACCCTTTTCGTACATAATACTCTCCCCTTTCAGAATTTCATTCTCTCAGATGATTTTTCGGAAGTTTAAAAAAACCCAACTTTTTTGAAAATGTTTTTGGTAATTCCCGCGGAAGTTTTTTTAAAAATCAATTTTTCCCCCTGGTGGGACCATTTTTGGTTTAAAAATTTAAATTTTTAAAAAATCCATCTTTCCCCTAAAAATTTTTTGGCTTCAAGCTTGGCCTACAAAATTAATTTTAAAAAAAATTTAAATAGCGAAAAAAACAATAAAAAAAGGTTTCCCATAAAGGGAAGTTAAAATTAAAAAAAATTGTTTAAAAAAACCCTTTTTAAACCCCCAGGAAAGGGTTAGAAAACCCCCGCCCTTCAATTTGGGGGTTTAAAAAAAACCAAAAAGGGAAGGGAAAAGGTTCAAAATGCTATTTGTAGATCATCAAGCGACAGCAAAACTCCAATAACGTGAACAAAATTTTGACAGTTTTGCTGGAAAATAACGTTTCCGGGTTTTGTTAGCGAAAAATGTCTGTGATTTATGTCTTTTTTTAAGGACACGCCCATTTGGAACATTTTCTTTAGTTTTACTGGATTTTTTTTTCAAATTATCAAAAAAAAAAATTGAAAAGTCCTTTTAAAGTAGGTAAGTATATTTTATTTTTGTTAAAAATTTTTCACTGGGAAATTTTGATTTTTATCGTGTATAGTAAAAATAATTATAAAATAAATTATAGGTTTTAAAAAAAACTTAAAAAAAACGCTTTTATAGTGAATCGAACTAAAAAATAAAAAAAAATAAAAATATATATTACTTAAAAGTAAAAACATACAAAATTTAATACTTTATTTTTTGTTAATTTGTACGGTTTAAAATTATGATTTCCCTGGTGGGTTTGGGGCCAAAGTACATTTATTGCATTCAATACATTGTTATTTTTTGGGGGCGATAAAAAAATTTTGATTGAAAATTGGGTCCCAAAATGAAAGTTTTGAGAACCACTGTTTTAACTATTTGCAATATCGGAGTATAAATGGTCAAAACATGCATTGTGTATCAGTTAATTTCTTTTCAGAATTTAATCCTTGAAAAATATTTCGTAACAAAATACTGATGAAAGCAGAGATTTACCTAGAAACAAAGATGCCGTTTCACTTAAAATGTGGGCTGACGCGTGCTTAATGTGATGTGAATAAAGTCCTATCAATAGAGATGTGCAGAATGGGATTCCAGCTCAAGTGTAAAGCTTGCAATAACTTATTTTGATACCATGCATAATTCTGTCCTTTAAACATGATTACTGGAATAGTGTTTCAATTACTTACATAATGGGCACTTATAGCTAAAACAAGCGATTTTATTGTTAAATGTATTGCTAAGAGTGATTCAAAAATTCACTTCTTCCTGAATAGTTCGTACCTATAAACCTTATTTATTTATTTCAAATATTTTTTTAAATGAGTTATGGATTTTTGATAGTTACGCTTTTATCCACTATACCCTGATTTTGAATGTGAAAAGTATAGAATATTACATAAATATAACTTCATTTTCTTCAGGAATAGAGCTCGTGATGGAGAAAAGTTTTCTCTGCAACGTTTTACATCGATTTCTTTTTTAATTTTGTGCATTTTTTTTTATATGAAAAAATACTATTTAAAGTGGAAAAAAATGACAAGATAGAAATCTTTTTACTTCTTATATTTTAAGTTTTGCTTTTTATTACACTGTAATAAATACAACAACGTACGTTTAAGGAGATATATATAACTAAGCATCCCATTTAATTAATACTATGACGTGGTGGTTGCCAAATGATAAGGGACAGACGGGGAAGGGGTTCTTTACTAAGTCCACTAGTTATTAAAACACGTTTATTAGACAAAACAAACACATTTACATACATAACTAGAGAACTAACAGTTGACATAGAATTGAAAGGGATCGGAGTGCATGCTCATTACGTCCTTACAGTTCCGAAACTTGGCCATCACTGAAGATTGTTCTGTTCGCTAGAGGGCGCGAAAGTCTCTTTACTGTTAATATGGAAGAGTCTAAATAACGGGGGGTTACAATACTATGTTGAGAAACTGAAAATGATGCCTTATTCACCTAAAGATAAGAAGGAAAGTTTTTCAAGTCATATTACAAAAGCATACAAAGTATATATATTTGTTAAATTTTATCATCACTAAGCACATAAAGACAAAATAAATATAAATATTTCCTTTATACATATTCTCATGTATACATTATATATATATATATAAACATTTAAATGATGTAGAAAACTATGCACACACACGTATATATTTCGTTACAAAACCTATAAAATATTGATCATGTTTCGTATCCCTGAATAAAGTTTATTTCCAGATGTACACGCAACCCCTATGCACATAATCAAAATAAGAAGGCAAAATTTTATACGTGTCACATACATTAAATTATCAATGACGTCAATGATTGAATAAAACCAACAACCAAAATGTAGAAATTTCTGTTCGTTGTAATGGTCTGTTTACATGAATGACACTGAATATGTAATGCCGATAATACATGTGGTTAAAAAATATCATGAATAATAAATATACCATGGGATATATCCTAAATTCGAGACGGAATGTTAATTTTCTTCTATGTTTATTCCTTCCACAACTTTCCTTTTATTTATTTATACGTTTTACTTTCTTTTGATATTTCGAGTCGTTAAATAAAAATTTGTATAATTAATGTATTCCGCTATCCGTACTAGATCATACACTTGCAAATATTTGCCCGACACGAAATTAATCGTTTAAAAATATGTATACCGACAAAATTAAAACATAATATTACGACACGAGTTTTTAAGATCTATATATATATATATCAGCAAAATGTGAATTTATTATATTAGTTACAGTTATTAAGAAAAAAAGTAAAGTATATTACAATTTTTTTTATCAAATCATCATTGAAATCCCTAAAAGTCCACACATTAAATATATCGAGATTCGAAGTCCTCACTTTGATAGGTGTGGAAGTGTAGAGAGCGGGATGAAAGCTCAGGTACCATCCGGAACACTTAAACGCGGTTAAAAATTCCGTAATCCTCCACTAATGGATCTTGTATAGCCCCAAAAGCCGACGTTGACTGAAATTAGATAGTAGCGGGTGACAGTGCGCGAGCGCTTTTATTCAGTAGATTGGGCGAAAAAGTTCAACCATGAATAGAGGAAAAATATACAGATCTAGAGCTCCCACACAAGCGGGAGGGAGGAGAAGCTTCAAGCCAGGCGGTCAAACGAAGCAGACACCCCAGCGGGTTTGAAAAGAAGAAACGCAGGAAGTCGAAAGGGGACTGCAGAGGCAACGGCAATCAATCAGGACGGCGAATGGTCGGTGACAGTTCAACCCTACGGACCCAGTCTAGATGCGATTTGAAGCTGAATATATTGTTGGGTGTAGGAGTGTAATTTGTTGTGTTAAGGGGGCTTAAGTGGAAGTCTCCACTTCGTCGAAGAGTTTGAATAGTGAAGTTTAGGGTGTGGATGAAAGCCGACGTTGGTAATCAAATTATCTACCCTTTTCTTTTCTTTTATTGAATTTTAATGGTATTTTCTAGAAAGTAGCTGCAGACTTTTTCATGAATAGGCTTGGTAGCCTTTCTATGTCGATAAAATCAACAGCTAGCTCCTTACCATGAGATGCTGAAATCTGAAAGTATAGAGAGTTGAGTATGAGATGCTGAGACTTGAAAGTACCCCACCCCACGACACCCCCTAGAAAAAGGACTTGTTTTGTAACCAGTTCTCTCAAGCATTCCCTTTAACTAATCTCTGAATCTACTTTACTAAGTTGTTTGATATGAGAAGCTTGCATTGTGAAGGAAATAAGATGTATGCAGCTGAGTATATAAGGAGAACTGTATTGAATAAATACAACAGCAGGAAGAACATAAGACAAAAAAAGAATAGATGTGGGATAAAAGGTGTTATAGAAGTGTTACTGTTGCAGAGCAACCTCACCAAAAGAGATTCAAAGCGCATAACCATGAATCCCATGAATCTCATTCGTTATTAGAAGTCTGCTGTTTAAAGATCCGAAGATAATTAGATTTTATTGTAACCCTTATTTGTGATTAAACAGGGTTTAGTTAAACCTCGTCACATATTTAATTTATTTTAATATTCATTATTTAAATTTCTGAATAAATTGGTTAGAAATTTAGTCTTAGTAGCTTGCTCTTATTAATAATGAATCAGGCCATCATAATTTTACTGAAGGAATATCGATCATGGAGCACTTCGACTAACATGGTTTCACAAACAAACGTAAAGAATTACATCCCTAGATTATTTTAATCAAAACACATGAATGTTGAAATCATATTTAAATGGGAATCCCTTATAGGGAGCTTGGTCGACGAATCAATATCGAACGAGTAAAGTAATTAAGTGGACATTATTTATTAAAATTAAAACACTTCGATTTGAAACGGATTTCGGTTCGCTAGAACAATCGAAACTTAATTATTGGTTGATATTTAAAACAGCACGATAATCATTTTACAAAGCTATTCAAAAGGCAGTTATGAGGAACCCAGTAGCCGTAACTGTTTCATTGAGTTTTTTTGACAATGGTGTTCATCCTTTAAAAACAAGAAGAAACTTTAAAATTTATAAATCTGTACATTCATTGTTTGTTACCGTCGCGTTTAAAAAAATACACAAAAGAATTAGCGATGGATCTTGAAATGTTGAACTACGGTGAAGACGACACCAGAATGTTGGCACGCTCTCCCCTATCCAACAGGACTTTTAATTATGCAATCACCAGACGATTGGTCTCTAGTACAGAATCAAGAACTGAAATTACGATTAGACTGAAATAATGGCCACCTGACCACTCGGCAACCGTAAATATTTTAATTTTAAATAATACACAGTTATAGCGCAATAATTATTGCACTATAGTACAATATGCTATCTTTATTAATAACACGGGCAATAATTGTTGTCTTACATGTACCGTAAAATCTGAGGTATAACGCAAACCTATACTTTCAGGCCGCCTTTTTTAATTTTGAGGTATATTCGCTGTATAACGCGCACCCCCTTTTTGACGAAGAACCTGAACTGTTCGTATAGACTGCTCTTATATTTTAAGTCATTTATTCGAGGTATTATCCCAAAGGCTTTTATAAAAATAGTATACATCTAAAATTACCACTCTTGAGGCTCATAAGGTATGCCATTTCTTTAAGATAAACATTATTTCGATACATGTAGAAGTCTAATTTTCTTTATAATTATCCTTTTTTTTTATTTTTAAAGCAACCATTTTTATATCCGCGTACAACGTGCACCTGTAAATTTCAATCTTATTTTTTGTGTTAAAAGTGCGTGTTATACGCCGATTTTACGGTATTTATTTTTCTTATGAAAATATTCAATATAAAATTTGTGTAATAATTTATAAAGTTTTATGTAAGCATGTATATTTTCTTTAAAATTTTTATATATTAATTTCTAACACTGCATCACAAATTTTAATAAGGGTTATACACATTAATTTATAATTTATAGATTAAATGAGAAATTAATATTTTTCCTATCATTGAAAGAAAAAATTCTTGACACGTAAGAAAAACAATGAATTGTTGCGTATGTGTGTGTCACTAAATATGTAGAATTAGTACTCTAAATAGAGTAACACTAATATCTAAGTAGAGGGAAAGGGAAATTTAGAAGTTGAAAAAGCCCGTGTGCATTACACTTACTAAAGGTATTAGTGTAAGTTTACTGAACCTTTTTAGTGTTATGCGAAATATGGAAATCGCTTATTTGGTTTTAATTTAAAGCAAAAAATAGATTTTATGTAGTATTCCACAAAACTACATATATTTTGACCATCATTAAAATAATTAATTAAAACGCGTTTTTTTTAAATTCTGGCAGTGGCGAAATAAAAAGAAAACAATTATTTTTATTAAAATAATATGTTACTATTTTTCACTGCTTAAATCCCTTCGTGTATTGAAAATTGAGTCAAATCGTTGATCATCAATTCAGAAAAACTGTTGAACAAGCACAGATTGATTAGCAATTTCTAGACTTTCAATGTAAAATGTCTTTTTAATAAAATACAGCAACATAAAAGCCGTTTTCTTTGAAAGTGCTGTAAGTCCATTTTATACTATATGGAGATATTTACCACTTTCATCATAATTATATTTGTAATTTCATTAAATACGTAAATTTATATTGACAAAATGATGAAAATTTTACAGAAATTGTTCGGGAATTGTTCATATACAAAGAGTTTATAGCAGATTTCATTCAATGTCATAATTAACTAATTTTTTGTCAGAAATGGACTTACCGTAAAATCTGGCGTATAACGCGCATCCATACTTTAGAACTGCAATTTTTAATTTAATCGCCGTATAACGTGCATCCCCTGTTTTACGAAGAAACCTGAAATATACGTACGCAATGCTTGTATGCTTTGAAGTCATTTATTAGAGGTATTATTACAGGCTTTTGAAAAAATAGTAGGGGAGACCGGGGCAAGATGACGAATGTCATAATTTTCTAGGTAGCAAGATCAACCGAACACTACAGGCTCTCTTATTGGCCGTTCGTTAAAAAATAGTATAGAGAAGCCTAAATCTACATTTTCGTGTTAGTTGTGAAGCTTTGATTGCTTACCGCTGCCCCGATATAACTTTTATGCATGTGTAAATAAGCTCTGCTACAGATACAGGCAAGATATATCATTTATCTTTCATATTTGTGAGTAACTTAGTTTAAATACTACATATTACCACGAATAAATACCAATTAATCGACTTCCTTCACGGAAATGGAAAATAATATTTTTAAATTGGCAGTCTGGGGCAAGTTAGTTAGTAAATATACACGGGGCAAGATGACGAGCTCGTCATCTTGCCCCGTGTTTCGGAATTTATTAAACTATAACTATGTTGTCTATTCTATTAAGTCCTGTAACACTTGTGTTTGTCTGTGTTTTTGTCCGCTCGACCTTGTGCTTCTATCTCTTCTAGGGCTAAGGGGTGCATCGGATCGGGGAATGTGTCGTTCGAAAGGGGGTGACGAGAGGAAGACATTTTTGCCATCCGCTAACAATTTTATGGTAACTTATCCAGGACAAATTATCATAGACAAAAATATTGGTGAGCGTTTGAGCACCGCTTACTTCAGAGCAGCCAGCTACAATTGGAAATGCCGTTAAAGGGTTTAAAAAATGTGGGATTGAGACTCATAATCCTCTTGTGTTTAGCTAACATGACTTTGCTGCTTCAAAAGCTACTGACCATGATGCTGTTGGCGATGAAATTGAGAATAATAGTGCTAATCCTCAGACTCTGGTAGTAGAAAACCAACATATAAATCCTCCAGAAGAACCAGAATATATGGCAAATGCTGATTACGATGCTCTAAAGAAGCCTGTTAGTGTTTTTTTTTTTTTTATTTCAAACCATTGCTTAAAGCAACACAATGTGAGAAAAAAAAAAGAAAAAGCAAAAAAGTGAGCTTAAGCATTGTTATAAGCACACCCATTAAAGAAATGTTAGAACAAAGGGAAAAGCAGAAGGAAGAACAGGAAACTTTAATAAAAACAGAGAAGAGAGGCCCATTAATCTAAAAAGGGAGTAAAAAAACTCAAACTAAGTTCCTGTAGGCCTAAGTCTATAAAACCCAAGCCAAACAGTTGTGACATCTCTCGCGTTCTTCTTCTAACATAACTCCTACGTTCTTTGACGGCCACGATTAATGGCAAAACCCAAACCCCAACTCAAAGAGGAAAAACAAACAACAATGCAAATAAGATATCCTTTAAAAGGATAGAAAAAGTGAGAGGTGATGGCAATCAGAAAGCAGTGTGGAGCAGTTCAAACAAGTTTTTAGCGGCCTACTCACAAGAAAGACGGAAACCCCACCCTCGATAATAATATTTAAAAGGGGGGCAATTGTCCCGGTATATCTATCCCACAATATCAAATCATGGTCTTCAACCAAGGTAGGAGGATTATATTCTAAACGATAATATAATATAAAGCGAGATTAGGCAGATAATTATATATTTGGATAATGATCTGTTGTGCGATCTGACAAATAATCGGCATACTTTGGTTTATTCTCACTTAATATAAGTTTGTTCATTATATAAAGTAATTTAAGTTAAATTCTTAATAAAGTTGTATTAAATTATAGAATTCTCATCCTTCAAACCCCCACATTTAACTTACGGGACCCACCACGTCATGCTATCGACAGATGGCTATTCCACGCCCATTGCATCAATTTAAGGATGGTGTTATAAGATGTCCTACCTGTGAAGAGGAATATTGTGATCCCCCCGAAGAATGGATCTAGTGCTGAAATGCCAGGTGGTGGCATGAGGAAATTTCCCAATTATGAAAACTTTTTTTATTTGGATTTTGTTGCTGCACAACAAAAACCTTTTAACTAACATTACAATGTATTATGCTTAGTTTGATACTTTGTAAGATGTAAAACCATTATATTTTTTAAAACCCATGAACATATTCAAAAGATAAAATTTGTTCAATCTTTCTCGTGTGTCATCTTCCCCCAGTACTGGGGCAAGGTATATTAAGGTTCTGAAAAATAAAACCCTTTTTTTTTTTATTTAAAAAAATTAAATGGTAATGTATTTAATACTACAAAGGACTACTCTAACACTTCATGTAAAAATAATTTTTTTGATCCTTAAAAATAAATTAATAAACAACAAAAACTGTTAGCATCGTCATCTTACCCCGGTATCTCCTATATTTCTAGAAATACAACCCTTTAAGTTCATAAGAAATGTTATTTTTTTTTAAAATAAACAGTATTTCGATACATGTAGAAGTCTTAATTTTTTTTCTAGGATCATCTTATTCATTTTCAAGCTCTCAGTATATTACGATCTTATTTTTTGTGTTAAAAGTGCGCGTTATACGCCGGATTTTACGGTATTATACTTTTAAGTCTTAATTCATGAAATGAACGAAAAACAGATAAATATAATGGTGCAAAATTACTTTTAAAAAAATGACTAAAAATCAAAGAGAATTTTACAAAGTAATTTAGAATCATTCAGAATTATGTATCTCAGAAATATGCTCGTATTAAAAATTATGTCGACTTTTGTCACAACGAAAGTCTTGACAACTAAAAAAATAATAAAACAAAAACAAAATATTCTGTCATGGAAATTTTTCAAAAGTAGAAAAGGCACCATTGCACTGTCCTCACACGTCAGATCTAATTTTAGCTACATTTTATTGCTACAACACTCGAATGTGTTTGTTACATCTCTCGCTTCTAAAACCAATTCGAATATTTACAGCGACACAGTCAAAGTGCATTAAATATTTTTGAATGAAAATGGAACCGACAAAAATAAACTTGATGTCAGAAATATATTTTTAGCGAAGTCAACACGACTTCGATTCTTTGAAATGTAATAAGTGAAGACGTTCTTGAAGGAAAAGTAAATGAGATATTTAGTTGGAATCAGAGAGAGAGCAAGTGAATGAAAGCATTTGCGAAAGGTGGAGGGCAAATAAAGATTAAAAAATAATGCTTACCCAAAATAAATTAATTACTTTAAGATAAACTCCTCGAGATTGCCTTGCGTCTGAATTTCAAAACGTGTATAATGTTTAGAAAGATTTGATGAAAAGTTCTCTCTTTTGAGTATATTTACTTAATAGAAAATGTTCAACAAAATGCAAAAGACAGCATTTCCTGAGAATAAAAGGACGCTCTAAATTTTGTCTTTTACAGAATTAGTACTTTTGGCCTTTTATGAAGATAAAAGAAACCTTATTTTTTAATTCATCAAGAATTACATTAATCCTTAACTTCTCACTGTTGCATTTCTGCGACATATGATTTATTTTAATTTAACAGACTCAATATTTTTTTTAATTACCTACAAATCTCTTATCTAAGAAAAAAAGATTATTGCAACGAAATACATGCTAATTTTGTCACTAGATGGAAGTACATTTTTTCCAGAAATCATAACAATTATAAATATCTCTGAGTCTAAAAAACTGTGTTTTTGCTATAAAAAGAATCCATTATATGTTATGCTTCCTCTTGTTTATTGACGAAACAAATTACCAGGTAAGAAATTTAAATATTTTATGATGAATAATAAAATCCACATTTAAAAAAGTTTTCTAATTTACAGAGCACTACTGCGCAATGTTGCATTTCTGCAACAAACAAAAAAATGACTGAAATTCAATTTAAAACAGCTTATTTTTTTTAAATATATTTTCCTTTATTATTCTTCGAGAACTAGTTGATACTTGATTTGCAAAAATTTAAAAATGGGAAGCTAAGGGTTAAACTTACCACACATAATTCTGTGTACAAGCGGAGAAAGTTTGGAATATTTCTTAAAATGAAAGCAAGGGGATGGATTATGTACGGATCTGCTGATTTTGGAAAAAAATCTACCGTGTTTTGAAGTCATTTATTCGAGATATAATTCCAAGCTTTAGAAAAAATAGTCTACCTCTAGAACTACAACCCTTTAAGTCCATAAGGAATGTTACTTCATTTAAATAAATAGTATTTCGATATATGCAGAAGTCTAATTTTTTCTATGCTCGTCTTTTTTATTATTTTTAAAGCTCTCATTTTTATCCCCGACACATAACGCGCACCCGTAAATTTCGAGCTTATTTGTCGTTAAAAGTGCGCGCTTTACGTCGGATTTTACGGTAATTTACGGAAAATGGTTTATTTGATTTTTCTCGTTAGCCATGTAGAAGCGAATTTTATCTGTTAACTTTTTGAATGCGTTGAATGGAACATTTTTATTCTAAAAGAAAAAAAAAGTCACATCAATCCTTCGAAGGTCGTAAACTAAAAAAAAGTGTTCACAAAATTTCCATTTACTCATTGGGATGTCTGAATGCACAAGCAAGAAGCGAGTTTTCCCTGCATGGCATGAGGCATTGGTCGACGATCACGTCCCGTATAGGAGTTTCTCCTCCCTCTTATTTTTCAAACATAAAAAAATGACACAGAAACTGCGAGCAAAAGTACGAGATAAGAAGTGAATTAAAAAAATGTGTTTTAGTGCAGATAGGGATTTCAGATAAAAATACTTTTATTGTTAGCGTTCTACTTTACAGCATATTTGATTGAAAAGTATTCCATCCCTTTTATTCCACTTCAACATGTTAGTCTTCCTAGAGACATGCTTGAAAATAACAGGAATATTTTTTCAATTCCTACTCTATTAGCTCACTTTCTCTATATATTTATTTATTTATCTATCTTGGTGGAATTTTCAATCGTTAATAAAATACATTTTAAGGCGCTCAATTGAGCTGAAATTTTATATACATGATTATTTGGATAACAATACAGTAATTTATTTATAATTAATAAAAATTAATTGATTAAAACTAATTATTTAAGTAATTACAAGCACAGCCACGTTGGCATCATTTTTGGCGACTTGTGTCAAAACTTGAAAAAGTTTTTTTCTCATGTTTTAAAGCATTCAGTTGAACTAAAATTTTATATACACGATTGTTTAGGATGACAATACGATACTTTAATGATAGTTAATAAAAATTAATTACGACTTAATGTTGTGATTCTTTCATATGTATATACATATTTATATATTAATTGTAACTATTTAATAAAAATTATCAAAAATAAAATTTTTCTTTGTTGATCTAAGTAGGAATTGACTTAATTTTTTTTTTATATATTATTTATTTCCAATTCAGCTTATATAAGGATTTCGAATTTTGGGTACATTTTTGAAGAAAAAACGTCCTCTCGGCTTATATTTCGTAATTTTAATTTTCTTTTCATATTTTGTCAGTACTTTAAACAAACGACTGACATATATCCTAAGTTGTTTTTTTTCGTTAAAAGAAATTGACTTTAGAAGTTCTAAAAATTTAATTTATCAAATAATTAAGAATTTGATTATTGAAAATAATTTTACCGGAAACTTATTTACTATTTAAAAAAATATTTGTTCAGTATCAATTTAAATAGGTTTATTTTGTGTCCGCTTACATGAAATTCGGAGATTTTTTTTGTTGGATACTAGTTATTACTATGCATTTTATTTTGTGTAGTTTCAGATTTTTTTCTCCTATATCTTACCAGCAGAACTACTCTGAGTAACATGTAATATGAATAAAAATTTTAAGTCAATTCCTACTTAGATCAACAAAGAAAATTTTAATTTTAGCTACTTTTTATTAAATAGTTACAATTAATATATAAATATATATACATAGAACAGAATCACAACATTAAGTGGTAATTAATTTTTATTAATTATCGTTAAAGTATCGTATTGTCATCCAAAACAATCGTCTATATAAAATTTCAGTTCAACTGAATGCTTTAAAACGTGTGAAAAAAAATCTTTTAAAGTTTTGACCCAAGTCGCTAAAAGTGAAACCAACACCAAAATGGTCGCTAAGTCGCCAAAAATAATGCCAAAGTAGCTGCATTTGTAATTCTTTAAATAACTAGTTTTAATCAATTAATTTTTATTAATTATAATTAAATTACTGTATTGTCATCCAAAATAATCATGTATATAAAATTTAAGCTCAATTGAGCGCTTTAAAATGTATTTTATTAACGATTGAAAATTCAACCAAAATAAATAAATAGAGAGTGTGAGTTAATAGTAGGAATAGAATTATCGGCATTCAGTAAGGCATATCTAGTTTTACTGAAATGAATAAACACCTGATCTATACTGAGTAGACCTCAAACAGATATTCATAAAAAAAAATTCTATGATTTTTTTAACACCTTTTTATAAACCTCTCTTGTATGTAATGGAATCTTTGAACTCAATTTTTACCCACTTTAAAAAGTCAGATTAATTCATAATTTTGCTCACTTTTCCAGGACCGATGACAGTGGAATAATTTAATAATTTTGTTCCATTGTCCTGATCAGGATCATCAGGATTAACGATTTCCCACTTTCAGATCCCATCCCGCATCTGGCGATTAATTCCAGATTTGGTAACTAAAAGATTTAAGTTACAACTTATTTCGATTGACTATAAAACGGTGTTTTTTGGCTTTTTAAAATTATTATTTATTATTATATTCTTGTATACGTAACCAATAATTCTATATTTTATGAAAAGTTAAATTACATGCCCGATGAGTGAAATATGGAAGACTATACAATCACTTTTTTTACATACTAGCATTACATCTATTTCTCAGGTTTCTCGACAGATATGAAAAATATTTTTAGTGAAGAAAGAAAAATGCACCATTTTTCCTTATATACGTACTATATGTGACACACACGCACATTTATAATTTTCTTCCTATCTCTGAAATATATATAAATGCATACGTAAAAATATTTATGCATATATAATATTATAATTTTAAAACATCGAGCTAAATCGAGTAAAATTTAAATTCCCCTATAATACATAGAATACAAAAAAAAAAAGGTAAAATTTTAATAAAAATTAACAAATATTTCATTTCTTTTTTACTAAACAAATAGTCATTGAAAAAAATCAAGACTCTTAACATAAAAAAATATATCAAATGATTTAAAAAAATAATTCGACGCGAATTATTTTTTTGTTTTTGTTTTGCCATTGTTAAATAACTGCTTATACATTCGAACTTTCGAATTTTTTGCCCAGTCCCTAGAATTCAACAGTTTTGGCCATTGCCTAATGAGGAAAGAAATTGTGGATAATTCGAATTTTCTGGTACTATCCCTCTCAGATAATAACGGTAAAAATAGTTCATGAAACTTAGCCGCAGACGTAAATTATTATTTTAACGTTGTTTCTAAGGATAAGGGAGAGAAGGTACGTCGGAATGTCACTTTCACTTTGCGAAATTCTCGGGGTTGAAGCAAAAGCCATCTTAAATAATCTTAAGATGATTAATCGAAGTTGTTGCCCGCCCCCTCTATTGTCGTATCCCACGCACCGACCTTCTTGTTCTGGTTCTTGTAAAACTATTTCACTTAACTGAAAAATAATATTCCATATATTGTAATATGCATGAATTTTGTAAAATAAATCCGTTTTTGTACATTTGACTTTTTGTGTCCAGTATCCATAAGTTGTTTATTTTCATTATTATCATATCAGAGCAATAAAACAGATTTTTGGAAATAGGTATTATAACAAAGAACCTTCGTATGCCCGATGCCACTAAATACCCTCCGAGTACACACGGAGTACGTGCTCGTTAAATCAGTGGGTCCGAAAATCTTGTGAGCTGAATCACGAGTGCAGGAGACTGGAGAATATTTCCCTCCCCTTCAGTTCCATGCCTAAATTGTGGAGGTGGAGATCGGTGGTGTCGCCATCTATCGTCCCTTCTGGAATTTCTCCGAGCAAAATCGTACTGTCACCTGTATGGTGCTCAAGACCAACAACAGGCGTACATCTAGTCCTTTGCCACGATGAATTTCGGGCCTCGATCTGACTACGTCAGACAGGTGCATTAGAAACAGCAACAACACCTTCGTATAGAGCAGGTGTTCATAAACATTTCGGTGGAAGGCAACCTTATTTTTTGCACAAAAACTTTGTGCGACGCCATAAGCATTGCGCCAAGTTTACACACGCTTGGGTACTTCTATATGTGTTTTATTTGTAATATATTATTGTTTTGCTGTAATAAACATTAACGATAAGGTTTTACCTTGAATAAAACGATATATGAATTTTAATTAAGTAACAAAATTAAAAAAAAATCCCTTCCTTCCTTCCTCAGTGGCACGACAGCCCAGGGTGGGCCTTGGCCTTCTCAAGAAGCCTTTTCCAGGCCAGCCTTCTTCCTGCTAGTCTTCTCCAATTCCTAGTTCTCAAAACTAAGAGATCTTTTTCTAGGCCATCAATCCATCTGAGATTTGGCCTGCCCCTTCTGTGTGCCAATTGGTTGGGCATTGAAGATTTTTTTAGTAGTGCGGTCTTCGTTTATTCTGATAACGTGACTGCCCATTTAATACGTTGTACTTTTGATGAAGTTAACGATGTCGAATTCTTTATATGAGTGATAGAGCTCAAAAACATTACGTAATATAATTACAGTGTAAATTATACATAAACTATAATTTGTTTATTATGTTTATTAAATATAATCATTGTGAGTTTATTTTAATTACCTTTTATTTAAAACGACATATGCAAGATTGAGATTAATATGAAAGGACGTGCTTGATTACTTTTTAATTACGTTATAAAATTTTGGAATAACGGTCGTCACCGCCAGACGAAGTAATTCTTCAATATTCTTCAGATGTGATCGATACTTTGATTTTATGGTTGTTTTAAAACGAAAATAAATAAGTTTTTGAAAAAGGTAAAAGATATTGTATTGCTGTTTCAGAAGCTGTCGGAAATTCTGTCGCAACTCCTAACCAAAAGTATTCCACAGTCTTCGTATTGAAAAAAATATTAAAAATCCTAAAATTTTTGGTGATTCCTTGTTTAAGAAACACTGGTATAGAGTATAATAGAAAATTAGATGACAAGAACAAAATATAAGTACCTTACTTTTACGCTCTGCATTGATCGAGAAATTGATTCGACATATAATCTCCATCATAATAATTTTGAAAGCAAGACTCAATTCGTCTAGTCTCGACCTCGAAGCGCTGAACCTTTACTAATGCATTTCCATGTCCCATCTATCTCATTAATTTAAGAGTGTACCTTTAACATTTTATTTATAAAAACAAAAAAAGCTATATTTAAGTATATATGCCTTATTCACTACATTTTCATTTTTTTTTTTTTCTTTTCTTTTTATACCTTAAGGTATCCGACTACGTTTGGAACCGTGATTTTAAAAAAGCGCATAAATGGATAATTTTCATGATATTTAGTGTCACTTAGATTAGAATACATGTGTAAAATGGTTTTAAGGATATTTTGACAAAAAAATTACTTAAATACAATATTTCGCAAAAAATTAACTTAGAATAACCTCCTTTTGTCAAAAATGCTACTATTATAATAATATTTTTCCCGTATATAGCTCAGACCTCTGTACAGAGACTCAACTATGATTTTTGAAAAATTCACATTATTTTCAGAGTTACAACCCATTGAAATAATTATCGGCGTTTTTTCTTAAAATTTCTTCCCTCTGTTGTCGTAAAACATGGATAAACCCACTTCTAAGTTATACATTTCAAAAATTCTAGTTGAGCCTCTGTACAGAGGTCAGAGCTATATACAGGCAAAATATTATTATAATAGAAGCATTTTTCACAAAAGAGAATATTTTGAAAATGCGGGCATTTTATGTTAATTTTTGTCCAAAATAATATCATTAATAATTTTTTATATTTTTTAATATATATTTTTAAAACAATTTTATAACTATTTTTATAAAACGAAAGAACCAAATATCATAAACATTATCCTTTAGTTTTGAAAATCTCGATTAATAGTTTAGAACCTTTTGAAACTTATTATATTTATAAATAAAATTATGACATTCTATTGGCCAGTAAAAATTTTTTTAGTTTTGTTAAGGAAAGTCTAGAATAATAGTTCTGAAATTTAGAAATAACAAGTAATATAAAGAAAAAAAATTAAAGTCAGTTCCTACTTGGTCAGCAAAGAAAAATTTTATTTTAGTTACTTTTTGTTAAATAATTACAATTAATATATATATGTATATAGATATGACAGAATCACAATATTGTGATTATTAAGGGGCAAAATAGAAAGCAATTTTCCTTTTTATATATGGTGTTGGACTATTATATGTTCTTGTTTGTTACTATTTATTCATTCATAAATCACATTCTCGGAAGTTAAGCCATCCCAGGGAGGATTCAAACACTCGACCTTTGAATTTGAAGTCCAACGCGCTATCTATTGCGCTACAGGGACACAACAAACGATTTTCCTTTTTATATATGATGTTGGACTATTATTTTTGTTTGTTACTATTTATACATTAATTAAGTTTAATTAATGAATTAATATTTGCAAAAAACTGTATTAACATCAAATGTCATCCACTACAAGTTTAAAAAGTGTATTTGAACTTGAATGGATGAATAGAAAGTATTTTATTAACGATTGAAAATTTGAACAAGATATATATATATAGGGAGATTGTGAACTAATAGTAAGAATTGAAAAGAAGATGAGACTCAGTATGTAATTATTTAACAAAACGTAAAACAAAAATAGCCCAAATTATCCCACGAAAATAGCCTTTATTTATTTCATTAGTCAACCCATAAACAATATTTTCTTTTAGAATAAAATAAATTCAAGAAACAAATTATGACGTTAAGACATTTGTTAGGATTCGATTAAAATATTCCATATTGACAACAAATATTTATTTTGCTGAACACTACTTATTGTGATACAATAACAGAATGAATAAGTAGTTACACGTAAATTTCGAATGGGTACTTCTGTTAAATATTAATATGTGAATAAATATGATGCTGTCTTTAAGAATATAGCAGTTTATGTATTAAATTGAAAATATTGCTAATTTATATTACGTCCAAGAAAATAAAATAGTTCGCTAATAATATTTGGTAAAGCGCCGTCGTTTTTATTTTAATACTTTGTTCTTTTTTTTCCTACGTAGTGATAAATCCTTTATATGATTTTTTTTATTCTTATAACGAGCCGAACTTTTCAAGTATTGCAAGAAAATGATTGAACAAATAAATATGAAATTTTAAACATTCCCATTTCTACGACTAGGAAAAATTTTTTGCATCTTTACATTCACCTGTTTATATTCTAAATCGGCTCATTCATTTTAATTCCACCTATTATTTTGCTTTAAAAATAAACGAAACATTTCTTCGAAAACTATTGACTCGAAAAGGAAACTCCTATTGAGAAAAACACTATCAAGATCACCAATCGAAAGAAATACATTGGAAAAAAAACTTGTTCAATTCCCCTTAAGGGAACGAAAAAAAGCTTAAAACGTTTTTTTCCCTTTTTCGGAATATAAAAAGGTTCCCAAAGAAAAGAAATGTCTAAAAATAATAACGGTAAATTTTACATTTAAATAAATTGATAGACCACGTGCAATAAAAAAAACAATAAAAAAAACCAAAATAAAATTTATGCCTTGTTTTTTTTAAAAAAATGTTCTTTGGTATATTTTTTCCTATAATAACATTTCCCCGTATTTTCGTATTTTAAGATAGCAAAAAGCTTTTAAACTACACTGGTGTGCAAAACTTAAGCAAAATGTAAAAAAGCAATAATGAAATTAGAAAAAAGGGGGTCTGGGAAACGTAGAGGGGAAACGGTCAGTAGAAACGTCGCGTAAAATGAACAAAACGTCAAAACGGGTGGAGCGTACGCAAAACGCGTGGGATGTCGGGCGCGCTGCTCAACGTGAATGAAATGAAAGACGGGAACTCAATTCACCATATTCCTGCAAGTGCCAGTGAGTCAGTTCGGAAATATGGCTAGAAGAAATCATCTGGATGACTTCACCCTTGGAAGAATGATCAAAAGCTGGGGGGAGGGGCGTATGTCACCAGTGTCCCAAGGTTGGAATCAAAAAAAGTGTCGTTTCCGCGCAAAACATTCCAAACCACGGCAGCTTTTAAAGGGGTGTCCCCCCGGGACGACAACTGCAGGGGATGACCGAAAATTTCATCTGCAAGCAAAAAAGTTGACAGCATTCACAAGCGCCCGCTCAGAAACTCACAGCAACAGGTCGACAAGTGTGGGTTTTACTGTGGCCAGCACTTTCAAAAAGGGGGGCCTGTTCACCCGCCGTCCTGAACGCTGCCTCCCGTTGAAAGATGGCCACCCCCCGTTTCAGGGGGACAGAGAGCACAAAACTGGAAAACTGATCAATGGAGTCGTGTTTTTTTTGAATGGGGTCGGTTATACCAAAGCGATTCTCAACGTTTTTGATTTGGGAGAGAGATCGGGGCCCGGTTTTATCCCAAAAACAAGGAAAAGAAACGTTAGGTGGTCCTGGGTTCTTGTCTGGGGGGCATTATGCTGGGCGGAACTGACTTTCCCCTTTTCGACAGAGGGTCTGTAACCGGGGATCGCTATTGTGAGGAGGTACTTCTTCCCCATCTGATTTTTTCGAAACCCCTTGGCCCAGACTTCCTTTTGGGGTGACAATGCACTGCCACATGCCCTTTTTGTTTAGGAGTTTCTGGGAAAATGAAATATCACTGAATGGATTGGGGCCCGCGTGTCCCCCAGATTTAAATCCCATCGAACATGTGGGATGCTTTGGGGAGACGTATTGCCACCGCTCACATCATCCAGTACAACCAACAACTCAAAAGATGTTGATTGAGGGAAAGGGCACCCCCCCCTCAAAAAGCACCAGCTGGTTCTGAGTATGCGGAGACGGTGCAAAACAACCAGTAGTAAGGGGGGGGGCATATACCAAAATTAAGGAACATCTGCTTGTTGTTCTTCCTGTTGGAAAGACAATCATGAGCCACGATATCGTTCAAAAATTGTTTTTTTTTGATTCCTACCGTATGCGTTGTATTCCTTTTCAGCGTCGATGCTTTCGTCATCGCTACATTACATAATACTCTCTTCAAAATTTCATGTCTCTCAGATGATTTTTCGTGATGTTATGGCAATAAACCCACCTGTTGCTTAGCTGCACACCAAGGTGCTGCTGCTAAAACATCAACTTAGCGAATCATAATAAAGTTACTGGATTTTCATTTTTCTTATTGATGCTGAGCGTAATTATGAGTGCTTTGTTTTTATGGAAAAGTCTTGACTGATTTTTATTATCCCGAAACAACCCAAGTGTTAAATGAGTTAAATTCATGACAGTCACGGGGTAAATGCGATCACGTGTGTGTGTGTTCTCCATTACATTCAAAACTGACATTATAGACTTGTACTTGTCCTACTCGCAAAATCTATTATATAAATTTCAAATCTGATATAATTGTCTACAGATGCTCAAGTATTAAGATTCTTCAAAAAGTTTTTCAAAATTAAAAAAAAATCTCATGGGAAACGTCTATTTTAAAACCACGTGCATCTTGTTTACCTATGTGCGATTTTATTGTAGACAAATATTACTGTTTAAAAGAAAGTTTCTGCAAAAAGAAAAAGTTGGCAACAGCGAGGTGCATGAACTAGCTGGCTTAAAACACACGATTGCATTTATCATGTGATTAAAATAACGTGACATGAATTTATGAGCTGGTTGGTTGGGAACGCGTGACTGCAGTTAACATGTGACTATAACGTAACGTGAATTTTGCCCAATGTTATACTTTTGTTTTCATATAAAAAGTACTCAATCGCACCCAAGACTCGGTAACGCAAGGTTACCGCAACTTTGAGTCCTGAGAGTTATCTGGACAGTGGCCCAAATGTTCTCTGTTATGTCACTACATCTGAATGCAAACCCACGAGTCTACTGCCCCAATAACGACCATGAGTCCGCGACAAAAACCTTTCGGTTGCCAAAATCATTTCTGGATATTTAAAAAATACAACATAGTGGTTGAAAAACTTGGTTTGAATGTAACTGTTAATTGTGACTTTCATGGCAAGAGTGTCCCCCGATCAAACTTCCAAGTAAGAAGTTTCCTTGTAAAATAAACGTTAGGACAAGTGTTTGTAGTAAATAAAACATTTTTTTCAGACATTTTGGATCTTACATTAAAAGTATTTCAGGT
This sequence comes from Trichonephila inaurata madagascariensis, assembly GCA_019973955.1. Classification (NCBI taxonomy): domain Eukaryota; kingdom Metazoa; phylum Arthropoda; class Arachnida; order Araneae; family Nephilidae; genus Trichonephila; species Trichonephila inaurata. The sequence goes on from BMAV01011211.1 coordinate 22,218, forward strand.
AGAAGCATCACTGAGTTTGAGAAACTGAGTAATATTTTCCTATGATCTATTACTATTTTTATATTACCTTTTGTGAGCACTCCACTTTTTGTTAACATATTTTTCAACAGATGTGTATAAGACTTATTCATGGTTGGTTTGTTAAAGAAATACTTATAAATTCTCCCATAAAAGAAATTTATTGATATTTTTTTTAATTTTTTAAATTCAAACTAAAACAAGCCAGGATGAATATAAGTTAATAATCAGAATATGTTTTACCAAACACTAATTATATATTTTATCTAATGTTCCTGTAACACGTAAGATATAAAAATAAACACTTTCTAGATTTTAGAATACTCCTAAGTATATGATTTTCAACGATTTTTGCAACAGTATTAAACTATAAATAACTGTTAAGATATTGTAATACAGCGCTCAATTGAATTGTTACAGCACTACGAAACTAATTTTTTAATAAAATCACTACAAACAATGTACATGTAAAAATAATTTCGTTATAACCCAAACAAAATTCTATTACTCATGCAATATTTATACTTTTCCCACTTTACATATTTACGTATAAGTTCTTTCTCAGAAAAGATAATCTAACCTTCTAACTACGATCCCATCTCATAAACTTTAATGGTTTAGGCCGTACTTTCCACGCTTTGCTCTCCAATCGAAACCTTAGTTAAAATGATCATTATAAATGTCATGTCGTTGAAATATACATATAGTCCAACTCAAAATCAGTCACAGGTGGCTTTGGTTTGCATCGTTAAAGGGTTGAAGTTGTTCAAATTTATTCTAATGATGGCATAAAAACCGTTTCCTGTAAAGTTTCTACGTTTCCTTCAAAACGTTACATACATATTACAGTGTGTTTTAAGAACTCGTGCTTTTAATTGCAAGGGTTTTAGAGGTACATAACAATAATTTTGAACAAGAACTATAAACATAGAGTTGAAAAGAGAACTTCTGTCAACGATACAACAGGTGAGCAGTTTATTCCTTTCTATATTGTTACTTCGATGCTTTTCTTAGAAAAATACCAAAAACACATCTGTTTCCCAAATGTATGCTGTGCAACTTCCGAAGTATTTTACTTTTTAAAAAAAATTTCTATCATGTGAAATAAGAATTTATTTTTAAGTGTTTTAATCCTGAAGTCCGAAATAACTGCATAATAAATTGGCAAAGTTTCAAAATGATCTGTTGTGATATATAGTTCAGTTATCTCATATTTCTTTCTTGTAAAATGACTTAATGAATATATTGGTGATTAATAAATAAATAAATAAAATAATTTTTGAAACTTTTTCGCATTATATTAAATCAAGATTTCCGTGTTTTCAAAAGCCATGAAAAATGAATAGCATCAGATAAAAAAAATAACTTAAACATCATTATAGTTAATATGATATTTGTTATATATGTAAACTATAAATTAACTTTGTAACTAATAGTAATATTTTTTTTGATTTAAGTTGTAGCTTCCTTTGATATGTGTAACGTGTTTCGAATTGTTAAGAGAAAAAAATGTTACATAACTCTTGGTAGGAAAACTTAATTCAATATGGCGAAACTGCCCATTGAAGGGCCAAGGAATTCTGTGCCCATCTCAGTTTTCATGACCTTGGGCATTGAGGTACAAGAGCAGATATTCCAGTTCAGCGGTCAGTCTGGCGCAAAACCCTCCGATGTTTAGTTCCCTAGCAAGCTTGGTATTCATTTATCGACCTGCTGAAGGGATGGAAGGCTGAGTCGACCTTGCCCAGCCCAGGGAAGAAAAACTCTGGGAAGAAATTAAATTTTTCTTGAATAAAAACAAAAATGTACAATTTTATGTGTAAATAACAACAAATGAGCAAACGTTGCGGGCGCCGTGTAATATACTCAAATGAACTACAAGTTCTCTAGATGAATGAAAAATAATAACGTTTAAAAATAATAATGATTTATTCTGTTGAAAGCAACTTGCAACCTTAGCATTTCTGACATCATTCTAAAGTAAACACTAAAATCTACCGGCAACTTATTAGAAATCAGCGTTGCCATACACAGAGAAGAAAAAGTGAAACATAAACATAAGAAATTATAGGTGAAGTAGTAGTTACATCTAAATATTGATATTAATAATTTTACATTATGTTTTAAAATTAAAAGATATACCCAACTTTTAATCATTTTAAAGATATTTTACAATCATAATGATAATTTACAAAAATATTCATTGTTTCCAATTTCCTTATATGAATAGAATGTAAAACAGTAACAGCATGAGTCTTAAGTAGAAAGACTTTCAAAATTATTACTTTATCCTTCAACTGATTTTTCGTTTGGAACTTTTAAGAATCGTCTGTGATTCCTTTGTCTCCTTTATAATAAGATGACAAAACAGAAATTTTATTAAAAAAACGTCAAAAATTAACAGATGGTTAGAGGACTGCGTAAATGCATTTTCTATAAAAGGAACTCATATAAACAAATTGTAAAAACTTTCGGTAAAGTAACAAATTATTAGAAAAATTTAGAAAAAGAGAACGTGCATTCAATCACGTTACTAATATCAGTTTTATCATATTGATGGTATTACTTATATTTGCGATAATATATTATAGTAAAATTATGTATATTTAATGGAGTTATTGCTTAAAAATTATTACCTAATTTAACAATACAATGCTACCTTAAGGCATAAGACTACTTTCGGAGTACATTCTTTTTAAAAAAAGTGAATAAATAGATATTTTTTTCTTTTAAATGTTGAAAATAAATATAAAGAAACACATTCTAAGTCAACAAAACTTTAAAAAAAATGTTTTTATTGTAAAAAAAAAACGTTATTATTATTATTTTTTAATTTTTGGTCAAGAATGATGTTTACCCCTGAATATTTCGGTTTTCTCACTTATCACTATATTCGCATAAAACACAGCACCAAGGCTCTTAAATACATAATACAGTGATTGAAGCACTATCTTAGCTATATTTTATTCCAATCAGGAAATACAATGGATGATGTAAAAAATTTATGAATTTCTCAAATTTAACATTGAAATACGACTCAGTTTTTTTTCTGTTGAAGACACACATAAAATCCAGCTTTCATAATAAAGTATTTAGTACTCTTTTAATGGTCGTGTTGACTGTGCCGTGAGAAAAAATGTTCAAAGATTGAAAAGTAGTTTTCAAACATTACATATATAACAAATTTTTATTTCTTCAAAAAATTATTTTACCTGGTACATTTATTCTCTCACGATAAAGGGAAATATTACCTTCCCATTTTTAAATAGTTGATTGCCGCATTCAATTATAACCGTTTCTGCGTTTCTTTTATACTGAATGTCAAAACAGAATGTAGACCAAACGCAGTTACGTAAACAGGAACGCTTAGAAAGAGAAAAGAACTGTCAAATCAATTGGCGACAATGATAAGACATTCACCAGGTGCATTTTTATTGCTTGCTTCAGCGTGTTGTAATAATATAGGGTGGCAAAAGTAGGTATACAATTACTTATACAGCAATACTTTTATTAAAGGTTTAATTACATACATGTAATTACATGTTTAATTCGGAAGGTGCATAAAATGTCCACCTTTGGCATTGATGCATTCCTGAAACCTGTCCTCTACATTTTCGTCCATAGTGCCACACAAGTTTCAGTTAGAACGAGAGTTGTGTCTGTTGACGTGACCAGACAATTTAAAACAGGCTTCATCTGTCCACACGATTTTCGAAAGCAGGTTTGGTGGTTCAGTCAGATGATTGCGCATTATCTCACAGAACTATATTCTGCGGTCTGAATCATCCTCAAGGTCGTGCAACAGTCTTTAAGGTGAAGCTGGTGCATCAGACGTTGCAATGATGTCCTCGGGATACCCAGCTCCCGAGACACTTGTCGCGTGGACTTCTTTTGGATGTTTACGAATGTAAAGGCCGTATCACACGTACACGTTTCAAGCAATTTTTCGTCCAATTCATGCAATTTTTACTCAGTTGCCATAGCAACGGCTTTAGAACAACTTTTTGCTAGTGAGTTCAAAAAGTTGTTCCAAATAAAGTGCGAAATTCAGCCAACGGGTTCTTCGGGCCTACGTCATAAACAAGATAGCGGCTTCGGTTTTCGTCTATCACATTAGATATGCCGTTTAATGTTTTAATGGTATATAATATTTTAACGGCGTATGATATTTTTAAATAGGATGGTGCTCCATTTCGTTTACACCCATCAACAAAAGCGCGAAACGAAAAAAGAAATAATTTTGGATGTTCGTTTTCGAAGCAGAAAAATCGGCGATAATTTTTCAATGTGGAATAGAGCGCTGCTGACGTAAGAACTTTCCGTTTTGTCCCGGCAAACCCTTTCTCCCCCAGATTGGGAAACATTGGAAAAAGGGTTGCATGGAAAATGTCGGGGAAAACCTTAAGGATTACCTTCATCTCATGTTCCTGTGTCAACGTCGAGCGTGGTCGTCCAGACTTTGGTGCATTGGCGACGGAACTCGTGGTTTCAAACTTGTCTCTGATGTGGTAAGTCGTAAGACGTGACGTCGCGGACAAAAATAAAATTCGTTTTCCCATATCCTGCTCACGGTCTTTGCATTTTCGTATTTCCAGTAGGTCTAAGGATCCACCGTCGGTGCTCCTCACTCAGATTTCCAGCCACGGTTTCCACTAGAAACAAAAGGAAGGGCACAATCAGTTCTGTATATGTAACTGCATACCTACTTTTGGGCCACCTTTTGTATTGCAGTGTTTTCTGATGTTTTATGTTATTCCTTTAGTGTTATTTGTATGCCATAATAAAATGTTTTTGAACAAATGTAAACAAATGTGTCACAAAACTACACATCGATCCAAAAAACTACACATAGTATAGCATTTTTCTTATGATTTTATTTATTTAATGTTGAAACAAACTAAACTTAACAGTTACATTTTAATATATACTCTTAGCAGCCATATGGTCCTGTAAGATTTGTTTAAACCTTCCTCTACTTTAAAAGCGCATTTTTTATTTTGGAAGTGTTTAACTTTTTTCCAACCTAGTTTAGTTGTAGTAATGATTTTTATTTGAAAAGAAGTTTTTTCCTTGCTTATCTTTATAAATTTTTATCCTTTTAAGTTTTCGGTCTGAATGGCATCCCCCACCAAATATAAAACGTTTTACATACTTTAAATCTAGCATTAAACTATGTTATGGCAAAACATGATGCAAATATGACAGTTTGTAAGGGTACATAAACTACCCTAGGAGCAACATTCAGTAGATCAGAACTACTATGTACTTGACCTCTGTTTTCATAAATTTCCTTAAAAATGATTTGTAGAATTTCTTAATTTCATCATGACCAAAGAATATAAAATATTCCTTATTCTCTATTGCTTTTCAAAGTTGTATTATTTACAAAATATATTTAAGAAATTTCATGTGGGGCACACATTCAGTTGTGGTAAACATGTTCCCACCAAACAAAGGGGTATTAAAACTCAAAATAATTTTACCTAATAAGCTAAACTAATTCCTTTTCTTAAATTAATCTCTTTCCCAAAAACATTTTAATGTACCATTCCTAGAAAAAAAATATCCTGGATAGGGGTTAATACAGAAAAGCCACTTAAGAAATAAAATTTTTATCATTATATATCAACCAGATTATTTTTTGAAACAAAATCTTAGTTATTTTAAATGTTTTATTTACAATGTCCTTCAAGATAAAAAGAAAATGTGGATGCTAAAATAGTTAGCTTATAACTATTGTTTATTTAGGTACTTTTCCGATTCGCCATCGCAAGCGATAAAGTCGCCAAAAATGATTCAGTCGACGCCAAACAGAATATTCTCGCGGGTAACTTTTTATCACCACATTTACAAAACATGTCGTGGTATTTTGTAATCAATAATGTCTTTTTCATTATATACAAACGCCAACTTAACGAGATTTGGGCCGGCGAAACGGAAATGTACATTTATTTGTTTGGAAAAAGGGGGGACATGTCATTATCAAAATAAAACGACTCATGCAGGGAGTGAGAAACTTGAATCCTTTTAAAAATTTTGAGACAAATAAAAAAGCTTTAGTTCAAAAATGAGGGTTTTTTAAAGAACTTTTTGAAGACCAACAGAATGTAATTACCAAAAAATATATCTTAGTAATCAATTTTACTAATACTAATCTAATTTCTAAGCATTTACGGAACATCATCTTATGACTTGATGAAAAATATTAAAAGGGTCTTCACTTATCTTTCCTTGCTTTCGTTATTCTAAAAGCTATTTGACGCGACTGATTTATGTTATCAATAATTAGGTAATTTGATAAAAGAATTCTACAACCTAATATATGAATTAGAAAGACTCTTAATTTTTTTTATGGAAGAAACAGTAGCTTTGAATATCCTCAAAAGTTGTCCCTCTAGGGATTTCAGCTCAAGAGCTTCCGCTGTAAATGGATGAACATTCCGGGGCGTGTTTATCGATTGCCCC